>SNQN01007555.1:0-32904 GCA_008642245.1 Bassia scoparia | reverse complement strand
TGGCACAAGTTCGAAGCATACCCGTCAGGAAACCTCAATTCTCGATCCATTCACATAACACCTTCTTGTGCTCCTTGTCAAGTGCGAAAAGGTGCCTTAGGCATCAACTCATTTACCCTTACCATCATCAATGGTCTCTAACTCTCGGCGCCTACAAAAACGCTTCATGTCCTTAACTTGCACTCACAATGTCAGATGTTTCGTCTTTCTTGCCATGACGCGTGTTAATGAGCTGCTCGAATAAGTTCTTCTCAATTTGTATGACGTCTAAGTTGTGCCTAAGCAAGCAAATCCTTCCAATATGTAGGTCCCACAAATAAGATTGCTTATCCCATCCATGTTTTTCTTCTTCAATTGATTCAAAGCATCATCAGGACCATCTGTTACTCTCGGTAAGTCCTTCACAATTCTCCCACAGTTCCTCACCTGACATGATATGAGGCGCCAATTTATTTTCTACTCTGTTCTTACAGAATGTTGTCTTATTCTTTCGGAAAGGGTGGTCGGAATCTAAAAACTGACGATGGCAATCAAACTATGATACTTTGCCACCTTGTGTTAGCCAAAAGGCCTTACTTATCTCCATGCAATATGGAAACACCTTAAAGCTAAACGAGCTCCAACCTAACAACATACCATATTGCTGGAAAGCTCACTGATAGTCCACAACCGGCTCTAAAGTTTGAAAATTTTGCTTCTTTGAGATGTCATAAGTTCAAGGACCCAACCGAGCACAACTGCTTCAAGCTCATCATCAAAGGTGCATGTAGAATCCAAGTTGTTCTTCGGATTTTTGGGCCGGGATAAGCAAGAAAGGAAAAATGAAAGTTTTTTTCATGCACATGTCCCAAGTGACAATTAATGTATTTGCATGAATATTATGATTTTTCCCTCATTCTTCTTGCTATATTGAATGGTATGTTGGGCCTCTCTTGAGGCCCGCCTTTGGCTACTAATGTTGTTTCTTAGTGTTGAATGATGTTTAGGTTGCTTTCATTGATTTTGGAGTGATTTGTGCTCATTTTGCGAGCCACTACGGAGCCTTAGGAGAGTTAGTAAGGAGTAGGAGTGGAGCTACGCGAAAGAATATCGTTGCGGAGACATCATTTTGACATACTGCTCACTTCTTTTGTGATAAGTTCACGTTTCGGTATGTCGGATTGGTGCGATTCTAACTTGCATTGGAAAACTAGACTTCGAGAGCATTCGATTAGATAGGGTCATTATGCTAATTTTGACCACCAGAGCTCGAAGATATGGCTTCGGAAGATAGCCCATGCGAATTTGCCCGATTACCACTGAACGATCAGTTTGGCTAATCCGATCGATCAGGCTCGATTGGCCGATTTTAATATCTTCTTTATGGGCTGTTTTAGATGGATTATGATTGTTACTTTTTAGCAAGCATCTATCTGGGAGTTCAGAGTATTTAAAGAGAAGATTCTAATTTGTAAATACTTTTGATTATTAGATTTTATTTCAAAAACTCAATTACATATTCTCTCAAGAACCCTAGATTGTATACAATTTTGCAATTCAATAGTTCATCTTAGTTCTTCAATTCTTCGCGGCGTTTTGGTATTTTTTCTTCATCCTTAATCTCTGTTTATTCATTGTTTGCCTTCTTAATCACTTTTATTATGTTTAATTGCAATAATGTGTGAGAGTTCTTTTCTAGGGCAATTGAGGGATCTATAAACAATATAATAATGTTGGGTTTGATTCAATTCTACTTTGGCAATTTATCAATTCCTTATTATGATTGTGAAGGTTCTAAGATATCAAGGAAGGGGGGGTGAATTGAGTTATAATCGACTGTGACCCAATTTTCTTTTTGCTTTATCTTCATGTAAGGAACCAGTTGGGCTGGTTCCTATACGCAGCCGGAAGTAATAAAGCAGTAAAAGAAAACACCAGTATTACGATTCACCCCAACTCTGGGCTACGTCCTCCTAACCCTAAGCTCTTTTTTAATCAACTTTGAAAAACAAAGAACTGCTCACTCTACTGTTTCCCTACTCCCGGTGAACCAGTTACACCCCACACTCAAACTCTGAATGTGCACTCGACTCATACTCGTTAAGTTCCAACTTTTGTTTGAACTTCACAAACACTACCCAGGCTTTCAACCCTCTGTTGATACACCTTACAGAACAATATTTCTCTCTTATGAATTATTCTAGAAAGCTAAGTAATGAGAATGTTGTATGCCGTGTATGACTTTAATGTTATGAACTAGTGGCTTTGTGTTTCTTTCTCTCAAGTTAGTCTTCTCTTTTAATCAGTTGGGAGGAGAGTTATCGAATGCTGAAGTATAGACGTATATTTATATTAAACTTAAACCCTGTTCATAAATCTATTCTTGCCAACAAGGGCAAGATTAGTTTTATGGAAAGTATTCTTGTGTCGATTTTTATCTAAGATTTTGATCGAACAAGATATATACTCCCAGTTTTAAGGTAATATATATACATCTATAATTTCCAGCCTGCAAATAATCTTTGTCAAATATCTTATGAAATATTTAGAAAATAACCTTTTTCAAAATCGCAGCCAACATTCTATTCAGGAACTAAGCTGGTCCCCCAGGCTTGGTTCCTTGGTGTGTTATGAATTCTTTCCAACTTTGTACCAGAATTCACAACGATACTCAAAACACTTAGCATTTAGTTCATTTCCATTTAGTCACACTTACAGAGGCATATTACATGGAAATCCTTAATTGAAACTCTAAATTACAATTCTTCGAATCTTCATGCAATCTTTCAGAACTTGAATCTTTCCTTTAATTACTTCAATCTTTGAGACAGCTGCTTCGTTCGAATATCTCTAAAGGATTCACACTTCAAGTCTTGGAATGGATCTATTACTTGCACATATAAACAATGTGTAACAGGCAACAAAATATATATGACTGTTCTTCAGAATAACAGTCAAGGAAAAACATCTTACTGGTTCTGCACCAGTGAATGAGCTCTTAGTAATCAACTATTCCCTGTATAAACAATTAGTTTCAAAGCATTCTCATTAAATATTAATTGGTCTAAGGGAAACAAGTTTCTAACTAGCTGGTTCCCAGAACCACAAATTCATACTTTAATGCATCCTGTCTGTATGGTTTGTTCATCATTCAAAAACTTTAAGGAAGCTTCAACAAATTCCCCTTTTGCATGATGACAAACTTAATCGAAGTTCCTGTAAACCAAAAGGTGAAACAAGACAACTTCAATTTTGACGCATAAGAAAGTTGAGCGACAACCGCAGACCAGATGACTCAAAGAACAAGTTGTACTCATAAAAAGTTTGAGCGACAACCAGCAGCTCAATGACTAATGAACAGTTAGCTATCTTCTCCAATATGCATGACGTCTAAGTTGTTGCCGAAGCAATAAATCCTTCCATACGGCAGTCCCAAACAAGATTGCTGTATCCCATCCTATTTTTTTCTTCTTAACTGCTTCAAGCATCAGGACCTTCAGTTACTCTTTGGTAAATCCTTTCACATTCTGCCAAAGTTCCTCACCGACATGATATGAGAGCCGAGTCATTTCTACTCTGTTCTTACAGAAAGTTGTCTTATTCTTTCGGAAGGGGTGGTCGGGTCTCTAAAAACCTGAATGGCAATTCAAACCATATGACTTTGCCACATGTTTTACAAAAGCCTTGCTTTTCTCCATTGCCAAATATGGACAAGCCTTAAAACCAGAGGGCTCCACCTGACAACATATCGTATGCTGGAGAAAGTCACTTGATAGTCCACAGAAACGGCTGCGCAAGATTGAATGTTTGCTTTTTTGAGATGTCATAAGTGAAGACCAACCGACCATAGTTGTTCAGCTCATCATCAAAGTTGCATGTAGACATCCAAGTTTCTTCGATTTTTTGGCCCAAGGATAAGCAAAGGAAGGAAAATGAAGGTTTCTTCATGCACATGTCCGTATACATGTTGTAAGTGTAGTGAGAACAGCCAACAAGGTATTGCTTCCAAAACTTCCCAAAAACGGGAGAAACCATCGGTGCACAACCCAAGTCTACATTTCGAGCGTCGGATGCAAGTCACGTAAAGTGTGATGTCGAAAGTGCTTCCAAGCTTCACTGTGCACGTGGGTGGAGCCTGTTCCCTTGCCCTCGGACGGTTTTGACAGAATGCCATGGTCAAGACTCAAGCAATGTTTCTAGTGGCAAACCATCCTGTTGCAATCGCAGGGTGTTACTTGGAAAGTACACCAAAAGCTTGCGGGAACCCAAACTATCGATTCGAAAAGTCTTCTTGTACCGATTCGACCCGCAATGCGACACTTATCAAGTCGGCATCGTCCTTCCGAACAACATACTCCTTTGGGCATGCGTGTATCTTTCATGAGGGAAGCTCTAATCACCTGAGTACCTTCTTTGTGTCGTAGTAGGTGTCACTTATTTTTGGACGGGGGAGAGCATCACTCAACAATGAACCCAAAACCATCTACGCACGTGTGGAGTTGTAACTCAAACTGCAAATTGATCATTCTAGAAGCCAATCTCCAACACGAAGATGTTGCTCCCATTCATACAACGACTCTTGTGCTAATTGAGCAACGAAGAACTCTTCGCTTCCGCATTTGGTTTTTCTTCGGCTAAAGCTGCACTCCTCAAGGAATGTGTTGGTCCACGTCTCCAAATGCATCGGACAACCATTCTCGGTAGGGATTCGTTGATAGGAGATGAGGTGGACCCTCTGCTCACCCTTCACCGTGACTTACCTCATAGTATTCTCCATGAAACCCTTCCATACAAATGTACCTTTAAGTCGGCACATCCAAGTACTTCAAGTTTTTACACGGAACACACGACATCTTATCTTGTCCCTATCTTGACGTAGGGTGCTGCGCTGACGAAGGCTAACAAACTCATTACAACCCCTTCGATGAACTCACTCCGGAAGCTTGTTCTTATGATCTCGTCTATTATGCATCACTCACGTCTTTCCTTTTCAGTTTTGGGGCAAGCCATTTCTAAGCCATTTTTAAAAAATATTAGTTCAAAGCAACTCATCAAATTTTAAGGTTTTATGGTCTTCAAAGCACAGTCATTTTCTTGATTTGCTTGTTGTGTTGATTATTCTAGTAATATAACCCACCTTTCACATCTTTGCTTTTATTTTGTCTTAAAATTTTGAGTTAAAATTAAGAAATTTATAAATTATCATTGGCTATAATATATATTATATATATATTAATATATATATATATATATATAATATATATATATACTATTATATATATATTATACTTCCTCCGTGTTTTTTTTAGTTGCCCCATGTCATTAGGGAAATTTCCCAAAAAGAGTACACCACTCTTCTTTTTTCCTTTTTGGATTGTGGGACCACACTTAAAATATTCATTAATCCCATCTTCAATCACTCTTTTTATGCGGGTCCACATAAACTTTTCTCACCTTACTCCATTAAAATTTATGTCAATACACTTACTTTAACTTCTTTTCTCTCTTTTTTGGGACCCCACTTACCTTATTAAATTAACCCATCAAATAACCTCATCATTCACCAAATTTTGCCCGGTTTCCGATTTTCCAATGAAGGGCAACTAAAAACGGAGGAGTATATATATATATATATATATATATATCATAATTATATATATATATATTAATTATATTTATAGTTATATTTATTTGGTTAATACCTAATTTAATAGAATTAAATTTTGGGAATAATATCCAATTTGTTTGTAATTTATTGCCAATTGTCAATATTTAAATCATATAAAGTTATACTACAAACTAGTTCAAATAATATATGAGATATAAATAGTTGTATATCCAATTTAGTTGTTAATTTATCATATTTAATTCCAATACAACATAATTAAACCAACTAAATTAAAACATTACTTAATTACAAACTAATGTGTTCATACTAATAACACATAATTAAAAAAAACTAATTAACATACTAAAATACAGAATAGACAAACATAATTAAACATACAATATAAAACATAATAAAACAAACATAGATCTAAACATACCAATACAACATAATTAAACATACTAATTAAAACCATCACTAATTAAAATATAATAAAACATTACTATACAAACTAATTATCTAACAAAACATACTAATACAACATAATTGAAGATGAAAATAAAAACAAACAAAAAAATTCCAACAGTGAGGGTTAATTGGCGGAGTAGCAGCAGTGCGCGGCGGCGAGAGCTGTAGCCTAAGTGGCGCGGCGGATAGGCTGCAGAGTGGCGGCGCTGGCTCCGACAGGTGGGTCGCCGGGAGGAACGAAGGAAAGAGAAAGAGAGAGAAAAAGGAAAGAGATGCGTGCGAGGAGGAGAGAGAGAGAGAGAGAAAAACAAGCACTGAGAGGAGAGGCGCGAGGAGCGGAAGAGAGAGTTGAGGAGGAGAGCGCCGGGCCGGTTGTACCTTGCCGGTGTGGTAGAGTAGAGAGGTTTGTGACGTTAGAGGGGGTTTGTGAGTGAGAGAGGGTTTGTGAGTTATGAGAGAGGTTTGAAGTTTGAAATGAAAAAAAAAAATTGAAAGAAGTGAGAGACTCGGGGTTTCGCAGCTTGCGGGGAGTTTTTTTATAAAAAAAAAAATTAAATTTTTAGCCGACCGAATTTATTCGGTCGGGTTTTTGCGGATAACACGCCCTCAACTTTGGCTGAGAGTTTACCGACCAACTTGTTTCGCGGTTACACGATTTTGGGTCGGTAAACTGATTACCGACTGTAAACGGTACCCGTTATTAGTCAGTATTGCCGACCAAAAAATCGGTCGGGCGTTTCGGTCGGCGCGAAATCGATTTCGTTGTGTGGGCTGCTTTGGACAGCAAAGGTGCTGTAGTGTTATAGGCAAAGGATTTAACTGTTCTCACACTAGAACAGTTGATAGATCCCTCATGACACACTGAGATGCTTGGTAGAAGCGAAAACAGATCGGGAACAGCGTAAGGGTCTGGCACATTAAAGAACAATTGAAGAAGAAGCATGATATGATATTGCCATGATGCCCAAAACGCTTTTGAGAAGCAAATTCAGGGAATCACGAGAAAACATGAAAGGTAAAGCTTTAATAAGTCTAAACCTTTCATTCAGTTGTTGTCTTTAAGTGTGACAGAAGTGGGACACTTCATCAAGAGCTGCCCTAGATGGAAGACAAGCAGAACATGAAAGAGTGAGAAGAAGGCTTTCAAGAGAGCTTTAGTTAGCTTCTGTGGGGGTAACTCTGAGTCTGATTCAGATGAAGAGGATGACCCATCAGCAGCAATCTGTATGACTGCTTTCCTTGAACAGGTTGAGGGAACCAGGCTTAGAGAGAACGTAGGCCAAACAGATGCTTCATGGGCCAAGGACAGGAGAACAAGTTCTCAACATGTAGCTATCTTCTCAAATTCGTAATGATATGTATGAATAGTAGGATAATTTGCTTTGAATGTCTAATACTTGCATTGATCAGGTTTTAGAACTGGGTAATCCTATAAAGAAGCAAAGGACTATTTAAAAGAAAACTGAGGAATATGAAATTGCTTAGTGCTAGTTGTGACCATTTGTGCAGGAAGTTTTGTAATCAGTTGAAAACATGAGAAAGCCCGAAACTGGAAGGTGGAACTAGACGAGTGCCAAAGTGTGAATTGGGATAGTCTAAGTCAAAACTTCATTTAAATGAGTTTTCTGAAGATGAAGTAAGTTAACTTAACTGGTTCTCTGTGGATTTAAGTTTAAACCTATAGATCAAACACTTTGCTGCGGCAAGAAAGGGCAAAGAATCTGAGCAGCCTGACCTATTGCAGGCCTTCAACTTGTTAATGGATGATGTTCAGGACCTGCACAGGAATTTGTTTCAAGACAAGACTGACCACCCCTACTGTTCCCCTAACTTCATCCTGATACCGAAATTAGTCAGATGATAGATTAGTATAAAGAAGACATGTGATCTACGTTGGTGGATCATGAACGTTAAGAAAGGCAGGCAGGGACAGTCTAGTCAACATGTTAACGTGAGTCTGTGGTTTCAAGCATTAAAATGGATTTGGAAAATTTGAAAAATGTAATTTAATCTATGAACAAAAGGAATGACCTATTACTGAAAAGCTTTGAAACACAAGACAAAGCAGCTTGAAAATAGTAAGGAAACATGTCGCATAGCACTACTGACTGCCCGAGGCAATCTAGATATTCTTGTCTCTACAGGGAAACAAGAGAGGGTACGTGGTCCTAGGGTACACTGCCAGGAAACGGCGATCCAATGGTCACCTAGAGACTACTCGTGATACAAAGAGTACAAGAAAGGTAAGTAGTGACTATCAAGGATATGCATGTGTTGCAATTTTTTGTGGTTAAGGTGGTCACAAAATTTCAGAATGTATTAACAGAAGAGAAGCAAAAGATATAAGAACAGAAGATGTCAAAGCTGGTCTGTCAGGAAGGACTAGAAAACAGACTACTATTGATGAAATCGGGACCCAATCGTTGATTGGGTTCCCAAACCTAACGTTTGATTTGCTTTTGCAGGCTTAAGTGAGGGGAGATACCTCACTGGTATTGTGGGACAGTGCTCTCAAGACAACATTGTCAGGGGAACACAAGGAAACAGTTCCTCTCACTTTGCAGCCTATGAAGGGAGGAAGAGTCACTTTTGGAGACAACAGTAAGGGTTACTATTGTTGGCCTAGGGTAAGGTTGGTAAGTCTCTTTTCCCAAGTATTGATGATGTATATTTGTTGAAAGCTTGCAAACATGAAGTCTGCGGAGCATATTCCAACTGTGTGACAAAGGCAATAGAGTCGGAGTTTCAAGTTGATCTTTGTCACATAGTTAGCAATCAAACAGGTGAACTGGTCTGCCAAGGAACCAGTTTGATGTATGCTTACATCAACACCTGGATAAAATTCCTAGGACAAGTCCATCTGTTTGAGTGCTGTCACTACAAGAGAATCCGTGGCTTTAGCATAAATAGGTCTTGGGCTGCTAGCTTGACGACTTCAAACAAACTCAAAACCCATTGACTTAGTGTTGGACTTCCAAACATTAAGTACTGTGTGAGACTAGAGTATGTCAGAATGTGCCGAAGGGGAAGGCATGTCAAATCATCTTTTAAGCCAAAGAGAGATGGTCAGTACAAGCATGACCACTTGAACTGATCCATAATGATTGTGTGGTCCTATGCATGTCCAGGTAGAAGCGGACCAGGTAATGTTTGTATATGGTTGATGACATTCTAGGGAACACTTGGTCTCTGTTCTTGTCTGCCAAGATGAGACATTTAATGAGTTCGAGGTTGTTGTATAAAACAGTTGCGAAACCAGTTGAACGTGTTCACTGGTGCAAGTAATCTGATCATTTTACTGAATTGTGAGAATGCTAGTTTTTACTTAAACTAACTGCAGGGACAATGGTCTTGTAAGTCACAAACTTTTAGCTCCAGAACCCACAACAGAATGGTAAGTAGTAGAGAGGAAGAACAGAACCTTAGAGGCAGACTGGCCAGAAAACAATGATTTATTAAAGTGGTCTCCCTAAGAGTTTCGGAGCGAAGCAGTTAATACAAACATGTACATCGCTAAACAGAGCATTGTCCTACACCACATTTGAAGAAGACACCTTATGAACTCCTAAGGGGTAGAGAAACAATATTGCACACTGAGAATCTTTGGATGTAAGTGTTATAGTGCATAATAATGGAAGGGAACAGTTGGGATAAGTCTCGACCTAGGAGTGAGAGGGTCTCCTTGGAACTCCACCACAGAAATAAGCATACAGGGTCTTTAAAAAAGGAACCTTGTGTATTGAGAGAGAGTGTCCATGTAATTTTGATGAAATAACATTTCTCTGAGTTCCACGAGTTACTGAAGATGGACTCCATAGGAATTATTGGAGTTCACCGTGAGGGAACAGTTCACGTGGTCCAGCTATGATGGCAATTCAAATTCGGATCCGACCCTAATCCGCTCCGATCCGAGGGAAAATTATCCGCTCGAATCCGATTAAATAAAGTCCGACTCCGACTTGCTTAAAAAAATCCGACTCCAGAGTTGGGAGAAAAGGGTCGGAAGTCGATCTCACAAAAAATACGACTATATATCAGGACATCCGACATTCATTCTTACAGATTATTATCATAATTTTTATATATAGGGCTACTTATGTATAAGTGTATTAGTCAAAAACTTTATTTCATAATTAAAAAAAGTAAATATAAGAAAAATTAATAGGAAAAAAAACAAAAAATTACACTTTAAAAAGTAGAGAATTTTTTAAAATTATATACTTATATATAAGGGAGAAAAACTCCGAATTCATGTCGGAAGATCGGATGTCGGAGTCGGATCTCGGATTTAAAAATCGAGAGTCAGAGTCGGATTCTGCGGATTCGGATCCGGAGTCGAGGCTGTCGGATGCTGATTATAAATCCGACTTTCCTGTAGGGTCTGAGTCGAATTATGCATAACCTCCGCTCCGACGTACCGCATCCAGATATGCCATCACTAGGTCAGCTAACTGAATCAGTAAGGAACTAGACTCACCATTGATTTAGCACCAAATGTGATGGAGAGTCTCCCGGTTAATGCAATTGTGGAAAGATACTGAAAAAGAAAATCCACAGGAGGACAGTGAGCAGGTAAGTGAGCTCAGGGGGGAACTATCAACACTCAGTGACCCCACTGAGAAATCAAGGTAAAGGAATCAGGAACAGAACACTGAGCAAACTGGTTCCCCACAGAATATACACGGCTGCATCAAGGAAGAGAGGATAAGTTTGCCTAGTGGTAAATAACCAGAGGGCAAAGTGCACAATGATTCACCGGTTTTAAAAGTTAACAAATTAATCAGTCTTCTCCACAACCACCACCAATTGTTTTAAGTGACATTAACAAGAGGGATTCAAAACTAGAAGATCTCGAATCTTATCAAAACTTTTGTCGATTCCTATTCATTTCTTGTCTAGTACTAGACACCCACGGACCCTATAAAATGCAAACTGGTCTGATAACCTGATTGGACGTCATTGGCTATAGCAGATGAGCTTAAACCGTTCCAGAGGGAACAGTGTTTAAAGGCATCTTAGGCTAACCAAGAAGCAACTAGTATATTGTACCCAGGATGTCTTCAAGAAACAATGGCAAAATGACCTAGGTAACAACTCAGTCCGCAAACCAAAGCTAGGCTTGTGTGACAAGGTTCAATCATCTCAGGAGAAGGGAATCTGGATTCCCGGATAAGCAGCCTTGCACCTGATATGCCAAAGGACTTCGAGACCAATAAAGAATATTGAATACTATTATGTGATCGACATGAATATTTCAAACTATTTCGATGGAGTGTCAAGAAACAGCCTTTCTGAATGGCTACCTAAAAAGAGAGAGTATATGTTGAGCAGCCTCACAGGCTTTGAAGGATGCGTAATGTGTCACCATCCAACTGAATATACAACCAATAGACAAGAAAGCATCGATATAGGTCTTAAACACGCCCTAGAGCTTGTATGAAAGATGTCTAATTTTCTGATGGAAATGGTTACAAAGCGGGAACAGTGACAAAGACCTTGTTCATCAGAAACAAGGCCCAAACTGCAGATTTACCTACGTTTGTTAACAGATTTATGTAATGATATTTTAGTTATGCTGAAATCGCACTAATCCAGGAGCTATGTATATGAGTTTGCTATATCTTATGCAGAGTGGGAAAGAATCTCGAAGAAAACGAAAACCCCAATGAAGAACATCCAAAACCCCACGCCCCGAATCATGATGGGCAGGAGATCTAGGGTCTTCTTAACCCTTGGCGGCCATCCAGATCAAGCCACATGAAGCAAAAACTGATGGAGATACTAGAAAAAAGTGACGCTCCTTAATCCAGACTAGAAAGATACCTTGAAGGATAAAACTGACAATATAAAGAAGAAGTATTAATAGGGTATTGCGAGAAAACCCATAAAGACAAACGACCAAAAACCGCTCGACACGTCCCTCAAACCGTACTTCATCTAAATTGGGAATGCAGCCACAAAGACAAGAGAGAACGCAATCAAGATGTATCTCGATGTTGACCAAAACACTGGTTCAACGAAGGGATATTTAAGCTGAGAAAAATTAGGAATCTCTTTTTGTAAACTATTAACAGCCTATCAAGACGACTGCAAATCAAATGTATCTTGTGCCAGAGTTGAGATGACGCCTGAACATATGAACCTCTTCCAGACCCAGGCACACACCCGCCAAGGAGCACCACTTATATAGGAAACAGGCTGTAAGGAGGATTGCTCCAAAACCGAAAACGAAGACTATAGGATAAAGGATAAACAGATTGATTTGTGTCTGTGGGTACGGCACTAGAGCGGTTGTAGATACAAGATTGAACTTGGGAATCAGAGTAGAGCAAGATAACGCTAGATTGACAAACACTCCTAAGAGACCGACAAAATCTTTATTTGATCGCCCAAACAACCCACATCAGTCCCAATAGCATGAACTTCTGGGAGTCGAACTGATGCTCTCTTTGCAAAGCGGTTACAAAAGCGTCCGAAAAAAGTAACAAGTAGCATGATCCCGACATCAAGAAAAGACTAGAATACAGTATCAAGACTGGCTGCTAAAGCCCTGGATAAGTACTCAGCTTTAGAAAATGCGGGCCAAAAGAACAAAGCGCAAGTACGACTCTCAACAAACGCACTCCTTAATGGATGTATTATTAGATGTGGGTGTATCCTAGCCACCATATTCTGTTAACCGATAAATAACGACAGTGGACTGAAAATTAAACATTCTCTAAAGAATTCCATAGCCGAAAACTGCAGCACTCCGCAGACCATAGAAGACACATTGAGATCAAAGACACGCTATACCTAGACTAGTGGAGAACATCCATAATAGATGACGGCAAGGACATAGTTGAATTGCAGTACTCTTTCTCGTCAACCGTGAGGATCGGCTGCTGATATCTTCCACTAAAACCATTGTGCCTAGAAGAAGTGTTATTTTGAGGTTTAAGAGTCTTAATTAGGTCTCACAACGAAACATTACCGGTAGAAAGACAATTTCTTTAATTGCGGTTATATAATGCCTGCAATGAAAAGCTTAGGACAATACGATTAGGACTCTTGGATATATATAGTGCACATTAATTTAGTTTGTTCACACTGTACATAATATTTCCTCATAATAATGAAGCCTCCAAAAAGCCTAGAGCAGGTGAAGTGAAACTAGTTGCCCAGAACAGGAGTTACAGGACTCTTTCGGCCGAAAGCACGCGGCGAACGCCAACAAGACCGGAGAAACAAGAAAAAGACAGGACCAAACGGTAATGGAACAGTAAAGTAGAGAGAAAATAGCAAAAGACGGGATAACACACCCACATATATATTATATGCCCCCAAGAACTCCCTACAGATTTCTCGGCAAAAGAAAGTAAGTCGACAGAACGTTATCCCAACTGCTCAAATTGAAACCTAATATAAAGTGTACAGTTGTAAAAATACGTCAGTTTTTTGAGCAAAAAACTAAAGAGTGCAGTGAGGAAAACTTTTCCATACCGTATGCCATGACGTCATTGTAAGTTGAGTTTCAATTGATAGGAAGTTAGTTTCCCTCTACTTATAATCCGACCTGCGTAAATACTTAACTGACCCCGCACTCCACTAATAAACGCGCCAAAAAGCACTTAATTGCTCACGGTTCACTGCCCGCCGAACACAATGCCCACTACATATCTAACTTCGTCTCACACTGTATGACCTTCGCGCTTTTATTCTCCTAGGGATTTAGTCTACCAAACCCAGCCTGATATCCCTGAAGTTGTCTTAGAAAAACACATAGAAGTAACCTCAAGCAACTAATTAAAGCCCTGAGACACGAAATAAAACTGTGATTATAAATTTCAAACCAAAGACTCAAATGATACATACACACATTACCACGAAAAACAGACTACGCAAGACCCATAGTACCTTACTACTGGATGGAAACAAGCCTCCAAACGCGAGAATCCTATCAACAACCAGGATATTTAGACACCTTAGATATTAAGTACGACTATTAACACAAATATACATGTTACATTCTTTTGCCTCGTCAAGTAAGAAGTGCAATTAATATATCCCACGAATAATAACTTCACAAAAAGACCAAAAAATTGCAATCATCCTTTCACAACTCCCCTTGATATTTCATACCCAAAACACAAAAACACAGAACATGAGAAACTTTTTGGGCATTCCATTCCTCACATTCGTAAAACACCTCCTTCATCGCTCTCATCATTCACACACACACTCCCAGTATACACTAAAAAAAGACAAAGTGACGTCTAACAAACTGTGTAAACCTCTCTCCTTCATCTCCATCATCCAAAACCTGTAGAATAGAAATTCGACCAATATGATAGACCTATTGGTCTTAGTGAAAATTTAAAAAATCATATATACATATGTCAACCTGCAATTCAGAATTCCAAGCAGACCTTATGCAGTCCAGTCCACACACATAAAACCAATAAGTACCTCCCAGCCCTCATGAATAAAAATAGCAGCTTAACGATTACAACCCGTAAAGGATACCAGACATACTATCCCTAATGGTTACCTAAACAAACCAATTAGACGTTAAATAAAGAGAGAAACTAAGGGCCCCATCAAGAAGAAGCATTAAATACAATAAAGTAACCTACACGAAATAAAACAAAAACCCCAAAAAAATCAGCACCCCAATGCAAATGTTTAACCCAAACACGCCGCAGCTACCTTCGATTTAACTACAAGAGAGACAGTGTGTGTTGATAAAAAAAATAGGCTTCATGGAATGAAGAGTCACGATTGTCATGTATTTATGGAGCGGTTGTTGCCTGTTTTCCTAAGAGAGTTGCTTCCCCTTCATATTTGGAAGGCAATAACCGAAATTAGCCAATTCTTCCGTGACTTGTGTGCTCCCACTATCACGTTGAGTGAGATAGAGYGCCTACAAAACAACATTGCTGAGATCTTATGCAAGTTAGAAAAAAAATTTATGCCGGCATTCTTTAACTCCATGGAGCACTTGCCGGTACACTTTCCACACGAAGCATATATTGGGGGTCCCATTCAATAAAGATGGATGTACCCATTCGAACGGTGTGTTATTGTTTATCATTTATACCCCGTTAATTATTTCTTATGAAGTGACATCTACATTCCTCATGTGTCCTTTACTCACAAGTTCCTTAACCACTTGAAACGTAAAGTGGGGAAMAAGGCAAGTGTTGAAGGTTCAATATGCAATGCATACCATACCTAGATGAGGAGATATCCAATTTTTGCTCGCAGTATTTTCARTCAGGGGTTTATACAAAATCGAGGGATTTGGGTAGAAATGCATACCCTGATGTGGAAAGCCGACATGGTGTCAATGTCCCTGAATTGTTTAGGGAGGATTGTGGTCGATCAGGTACGAGTGGTAGTAAAMGTTGGTTGACAGAGAGGGAGTACGAAYGATCCCATAAGTAAATCCTCGCGAATTATGGCATACTAAGTGACTATGAAAGGTAATTTTCTTAGTTTAACTATCTTAKGTTACAAAAGCATATTGCATGCCGGCTTAGCTGACTAAACATCGAACTTGCGCAYTATAATAGGCAATATGAGGATCACATAGTGCAGTCAAATCCTCACATAAAGAGGGATGACGTCTGGATCCCAATACCCGACATGGTTAAAGACACAAGTGAGTCCCAATACCTACATTCCTCACTTTTTTAATTACATACCTTAATTTTATTTACTGACATACTCAAGAAATCTAGATGCTTCGGACATAGTCTACCGATGACGTTACACGAGCTCTTGTGATGGGCCCCTCGAAACAAGTGACAACTTGGAATCAATTCTACGTCAATGGGTACAATTTCCACATGCAAAGCTATGGTAGGAACAAGTCAACCATGAATTATGATGTGTGTGTGTGTGTGTGTGTGTTGAGAGTCAAGGAGGGGTTGACTATTTCGGCACTTTGGAAGAGGTGATATAATTGTCTTACCACGGGAGTGACGTAGAATACAAGACCTAGAAATCTTAAGTGCATAAAATATGACATGATCGAGCTTTGAAAACTTRTAATAGGTTTAGTTTGTAGAAGTTAGGCGCGAAAACCCCCTAAAATGGCCCAATAAAATGRCCCTTTCATGCCCCAAAGTGGATCTGTCGTGAGTAAAACGTGTCCAATCAAGACCTAGAAAGCTTAAGTGCATAAAATATGACATGATCGAGCTTAATTAAAAAACTTGTAATAGGTTGAGTTTGTAGAAGTTAGGCGCGAAAACCCCCTAAAATGGCCTAAAATGGCTCATTCACGCCCCAAAGTGAACTTGTCGTGTCTAAACGTGTGCAATCAAGCCCTAAAAATCTTAAGTGAGTAAAATATGACATGAACGAGCTTTAAAACCGTGTAATAGGTTAYGTTTGTATAAGTTAGGCGCGAAAACCCCCTAAAACGCCCTAAAAGAGCCTTTTCACGCCCTAAAAGAGCCCTTTCACGCCCCAAAGTGAACTTGTCGTGTTTAAACGCGTGCAATCAAGACCTAAAAATCTTAAGTGAATAAAATATGACATGATCGAGCTTAAAAAACTTGTAATAGGTTGAGTTTGTAGAATTTAGGCGCGAAAACCTCTAAAAACGCCCAAAATGGCCCTTTCACGCCTCAAGTGAACTTATCGGTTTAGAAAAAAGCTTAAGTGAATAAATATGACATGATCGGGCTTAAAAACTTGTAATAGGTTGAGTTTGTAGAATTTAGGCGCGAAAACCCTCTAAACCCCCCTAAAATGCCCTTCCACCCCCCAAAGTGAACTTTGCGTGACAGTGGTATGCTGTGAGTATGTTTGCTGGGATCCTTAATTTTAGTTGATTTTAGAATATGTAACGCACCTTGGCCTTACGCAGAAGTGAATTTCACTTTTAACAGTTTTTTATGATAATTTCAAATAATCTATACACGGAAAGTACACTCAAAAACCTTTCTAGTCCAGTTGTGATTCCACGTCGGATCCCAACGAACGTCTTTTTGCGACAGGTTGTGTGGGATATCCAGAGGGGTGAGTGTTTCATTGGGTTCTGACAGAGAATGGAGCTTCTCTTTATGAGAAAAGCTCCGTCGGCACGACGAATTAGACTATTCCCAATCGGGTTTTTCGCTCAGCTTACACAAATGTTTAGAGGAATTGGTGCAAGCTAGGGCGGAGTTAGCGGAGAGCCCGCCAGCGGGATGAGGACATGCGTCGTCTAGCGGAGAAGCTAAGCCAGGCGGGACGAGGAGTAACGTCGTTCTAGCAAGAAGCTAAAGTCAGCAGGATGCGTACATGGAGCAGATAAGGCGCAGATGGACACTTTCATGAGCAGTTCGGGCGATCCGCCTCCCTTTCCTAGACGCTTCCCCGACGACCGCTCAGACGGTTTCTGCGGTTCTGGAGCCTTTGTAGGCGTCGTAGCAGTTCTTAGTTTGATTTTGATTATTTTATCGTACTTTGTTATTTTTTACATTTTCACTTAAAAATTTTAGAAACTATATTGAGTTAATCATGCGTGTATTATGACTTGTTTATATATAATATAAAATTTATTTTTTGTAAATTTATTCTGTTTTTCGTTAATATTTATTTTTATTTCTTTTTATATTACATTTACGGAAAAAAAATAGGTGAAAAAACCCACGAGATATTTTTAAAAAGCGGGAAATACCTTTTAGCGATCGAAAATCAGTCGCTAATTAGATTTTTCCCTCCCTTTTTTGGAGGGAAAAATGTAATTAGCAATCGATCGGTCACTAAATCATATTTCCCTCCAKTTTTCGGTCTCTTTTCCTAGTCAAAAATCGATCRAAAATTCGATCGGTAATATATCAGCGACCGATTTTCGGTCACTAAATTTTTTTAACGACGAGGGTGAAGCCGACTGACGTTAGCGACCGAAAATCGGTCGCTAAATCCTGTTAGCGACCGATTTTCGTCGCTAATGTCAGTCGCCCGAACTTGTTTTTCTTGTTGTGACTCAAACGCACTCACCCCTTTCTATATTCTCCCTCACTTGTTTGTCTCTCTTTCGTACCCCTTTCTCTCTCCTCTATACCACACCACCACCACCTCCTGAAACTCGTTTCGATTTATGCGTAGCAAAGCCACATCGGTGGCGATCTCGAAGTAAGTTGAAGGTGAGCCGTGAGGTCGTGAGTCAGTCGGCTAATGTGATCCCATTGCAAGGTATGGGACTTGAGTCCCACATCAGTCATATGGGGGGTCGAAGTGGGGTTTATATACGACTATGAGAACTTCTTCCCTTGAGCTAGCTTTTGGGAAGGCTCTCCCGTGGTTTGTACCAATGGTATCAGAGCCAGACCACCGCTTCTCTGCGTCAAGGGACTACGGAGCCCAGTGGCTAGTATGCAGGATACTGCCCCTCTGCATCCACRTGAGGGCACCTAGACTACGGAGCGTGGTGGGCKGATGCGATCCCATTGCAAGGTATGGGAATTGAGTCCTACATCGGTCATACGGGGGGTTGATGTGGGGTTTATATAAGACTATGGGAACTCCTTCCCTTRAGCTAGCTTTTTGGAAGGCTCTCATGTGGTTTTGTATTAACGGTGTGCGTGTGGGTTCAGGTCGCGGTGGTAGTGGTGGCTCGTTGCGTGTTGTATGATGTTTGATTTAGGGTTCATTGGGGGGGTGGCTCGTTTGTTGGGTTCAAATCGTGGTGTTGGTGGCTCGTTATGATGTGTACAGTGGTTTGCTAGTTYGGTTGAGGGTGGTAAGCGAGGGTAGATGGTGGTGCGATGGTGGGCATGTGGGTGGACAGGGTGGTGGGTGGTTCGGAGTAGTGGTAATAAAAGTTGAGGGAGGAGAGAGAAAGTTGTAACAATGTAGAATATGAAGCATAAATTTGGAGAACATGAAGACTTAAAACGTAGAACATAAAGAATAAAATTATAGAACATTAAAACTGTAAGTGTAGAACATCAATTAAATACGTAGAACATAAAGACTAAAMTTGTAGAACATAAAGACTGAAACTGTAGAACATAAAGACTAAAACTATAGAACATAAAAACTTAAGGTGTAAAACATGAACTAAATCTATGGAACATGAAGAGTAAACATGTAGAACATGAGAGTTCGCATAATTCTCACCTAAGAAGAGTTCTCATGGGATCCTCACCCTACACACACACACACACACACACACACACACACAATCTCACACACATGACACACACATCACACACACACACACACACACCACACCACACAAAAACACAACACCACTCCACACCACACCACACATCTTGTTTATTTTTTAAGTTTTTTTTTTTTGTGTCCTCTTTATTCTTTACATTTCCGTTGTTTAATTACTTTTTACTTATGATGTTACTTTTACTCCTAAAATTTCTCATATTACCCCTTATTTATTTCCTTTTTTTCTCAAATTTCCACTCATTTTTAATTGACTTTAATTTTACTACACATATCTCAAACAAATTAAAAGAATAATACAACTTCCGAGTAATATCAACATAGTTTATCCAAATACTAATTTCCCTTTATTGACATGTAATTTTACAAACGTAAAAGATAAATCTAAACGGAGGGAGTATAACCTTAATTATTGTTAACTAAATCAACCAAATAAATCAAGGAGATTTGCTTCCTTTTCTGATAAAACATTAAAGCTAGAGGACCCCATGATCCTTGTGATCACATCTTGATCTTGTTCAGACAAATGGTTGATTACTCCTTGAGTTAGTATTATTTCTGTAAATAATAGAATAGAAAAGGAAAAAAAACTTATTTTGGCTATATTTATGATCATTTCTCTAACTGATTGTTTTCACTTTTAGCTTAATCCCTTCCCTTATTAGGTTACTTAATTAATGGGTTTCTTGCCAAACATTATTGATTTTAACCTAGAAGCTTCTAAATTTTACAAGTTTTTTTTTAATATAAATATGTCCTACCAAGTACTTCTCTTCTTTACTCTTTTCCTTCTTAACACAAAATATGGCCAACCAGCAGAGCAACCAACGTGAAGGAAAGGCAATTGCTGACGGTGGTAATGGTGGTGGGTTGCATAACCATCATCTGCAACCACAGCGATGCCCTCGGTGTCATTCTACCAACACCAAATTTTGTTACTTTAACAACAAGAAGTTGTCTCAACCAAGGTTCTTTTGTAAGTATTGCAGGAGGTATTGGACTCAAGGTGGCATGCTGCGAAATGTGCCCGTTGGGGGTAGAGTTCGCAAAAACAAGTACCCTAGGGTGAAACATGGTGCTTCCACCTCTACTCCGCCATTGCCACCACCGTTGATGAACATTGCATTTGGTGAGGCCAACAGTAGTGTTGGTGCTAGAAACGTGACGTTTAATGTGCGTGACGGTATGAATGGAGGATTTTTCATGTCAACTTTGACATCAATGCAACACATGAGCCAATCATCATTCAGCTTTAGGCCTAACTTGCGCCTTATGAACAATTATGGCCCACCGAGCTTTCAACCCATCAACCCAGGGACCAATTTGTTTCAGTCTACCTACTCCATAAGGGAGATTGGTAGTTCTTCGTCCTCTATTGTGGGGTTGGCAAATGACTGGAATCTCAGCATTTACCCTAGTGCAACTCTACCACAACCATCGTTGCTCGAATCCAACAATGACAATAACATCAACATCAATGGTGACGAAAATGAAGTCCAGACGAATAACCTTTGGGCTAATTACTTGCAAAACAATGGATATGGTGAAGCATGAATGTTAAATTATAACATTCCCTCATAATTTCGTTTTTTGTTTTAGTACAATATTGAAGTCATTATGACTTCATCGCCCCCTTCAATTTAGTTTTTGCCTTTAATTTTTCATGAAGTGTTGRTAATATGGTAAGAGTCATTYAAAGTTATTTGAGATAGGACACATACATATATCCAAGCAATTGGTTATATATAAGTAGTAGCATTATTGCTTGTAAAATATCTTATTTAGATTAATAATATAATATATGAGATTAGAGTTAAATCGTTTTTTTAATCTTTTGATGTGGGGATGGGGTCAATTTGTGATTGGGTATATAACATTAGGGGCAGAACTATCTTTAGAAGTATGTGTCCGGTCGGGTCGAGTCGGGTTGGATTCATGTCGAGCCCGTGATTATACGAGTTGAAACGCCTAGATCTAAACCCTCCCCTRTTTAGTTAAACGGGTTAAAGGGTTCAACTTGAACCCAACCAACTCGTTTAACCTACAAACATATGCGATTAATCAAATTATTAATAAATTTTATTTATCAACGTCATAATGCTATTCTTTCCGCATTCAAATCAATTTCATGTTTAGTAAATTAACAACTACTATAAAAGTTTACAATAATTAAAATACCACAGTAAATAACCAAATTAAAAATTATAGTACAAACTTCAATTGTTTAACAATTAAACTAAGATACAAAATATTTAAGCATCTTCACAAGCATTTTGAAGCTGCAAATCGGATTGTACACTTGAGTTGTAGAATCTGCCAATGTTCAACACATACAAAAAAAGAGAAATTCATGTAAAAATTCGACGCAAATTCAAGCATGAAATCTACACATTTCAAGTTCACAAAATCAAGAATAATCTAAAGCATTAAGTCGACGTGAAATTCAAGCAACCATTTGACAATTTCAAGCAAAAATTCGACAAAAATTTCAAACATGGATTTGACAATAATTTCAAGCACAAATTCAAATTTAATTGGACTACAAAATTTTTTTAAAAAATAATAAAACGACTAAAAATCATATTTGAAATGGACAAAAATTGAAAAAAAACARATCTAATATTTAATTTATCGACAATTGGTGTATTTAGAGGCATAGAGCAAAACATATGATATTTATCAAGCAGCTAAAATAAAAYAAACAACTGAAAATTAAGCAAGATACAATTCAAAAAGGTAAATAGGAATAAATATATAGAAGATTTACTTTGTTAGAGTGCTTTGATGGAGTCAATTAAGCAAAGGAAATGGTAGTTTTAGATCTCAAATGCTCTAAAAAYGAGAGAGAAGGAAAATGTTGAAAAACGGCTGTAGAGTAGGAAAGAATGAGAGGGTGAGAAACCTTGAAGAATAGGGTAAGTGGGKTACATTAAATTAGTCTTAGTAGAGCAGCAGGGCCATCTATTGTAAAAAAATCAATTGGGTTTAGTTAACTTTCAGCCCAAAATTTCAAATAAGGCTGAACTGAGCTAAATAAATTAGAAAAATAATTTTTTAAATCACCAGGTTAAACTAGTTTAACGGGTTGTGGCCTCAAACCCGAATCTGACCTGTTTAAATAATGGGTAGTGTCGTGTCGTGCCATTGAATTAAACGTGTCAGAACCCTTGACCCAAACCCGTTAATGGCGAGTCTGGTTCGCGTCATGTGAACGGGTCACGTCAAGCTTTAACACATGTTCCTACCTTGTAGGCTAGAGCATGAATCAGATATCCGAATTCGAAAATATGAATATTTGATATCCGTATCCGATCCAAAACAGCACGGAAATCCGATATTTAATATTCGAAATTTATCGAATCGTATACTTCGATTTTCAACCATCAAAAAAAAAATAACAGTATTATGTCATTTTTATACTTAATTTTCTAATGAGATATTAATTAGGATGATAAAGTTAAATGAAAGACAATGATAATTTATTAGGATAAGCCAAACGCAAATGCTCACTGACCACCACCATCACCGCCGCCACCAACTACGAACCACAAAATCTACCCCTCATTTCACCCCAAGAAAACATAGAAAAGCAAACCAATTAATTATTATTTTGGGTTAGAATTATTTTCAAATTTGAACCAATAACCCATAATTGAAACCCCCAATAAAATTTAAAATAAATAACACAAAAAATTCGAACCCAATTCAAAACCCCAAAAATTATGAAACAAAATMCCAACAAAATTTTGAACTAAAAATCCTAGAAAATTCAAAACCCCACACGCTTTGCAAATTCTTTGTCTACAACAGGCTTGATTTTTCAAAGTTTCGAATAGATCTAACTTRTTGGTTAGATGAGAAAGAACATTGAAGATGAATGATAAAATAATTGAAATGAATATCTTAGATATTGAATTATTGAAGACAAAGATAAACGGTAAAATAYTTGTTGGTTTCAAAATGGATGTAAAAGATATTGATGATGAAGACGAATGTGGCGCAAAGGTTGATAAAAGAGCGGCGAACTGAGTGTGAGTGATGTGAGTGTTGAGTGGGTGGTAATTAATGGACACAAAATATGTGTTGGAACATTTATCCATAAATGGACCGTAMGCTAATGATATTAATAGGTAATGTTGAAGGACAAACAAGGCAAAGGAGATTGGCAAAATCGGGAAAACAAAGAGTAAGCAAACGCGTGCATCGAGGGTCGAATGCGTGACTCACGCATTCGAGACAGAGCCAAATGTGTGAGTCACGTATAAATATGTGCGAGTCACGCATTGCTACGTTGCTCATATTTGCTCTTTGCGGTTTGGTTCGTTCTTTTGCCCGTTGATATTTTGTCCGTTGGAAGCCTTCTTAATGCATGATAATGATGATTTAATTCATATTAAAGCTTGGAAGAATTAATTGATATGGGATTGAATGTGTTTGAATCACATTTAACTCAAATTGATTTAGCTTTGGTGCATTGATTTTGGGGGTTACAACAATCCAAAATATGGCTGTTGGAGTACCTATGGAGTGCCTATAAATAGGTTCACTTGTTTCATTAGTTAGATAGAGAGAACACTTGAGTTTTTCTATCTTGTAACTTGCAATACTTTCAAGTTCAATCTCTAAGACACTTGGTTAGAGTAGTCACACAAACTTCTCACAAACTCTTTTTCTGAATTCACTTTGAAGATCATCAAAGTGAGTTGCTCTCTCCATTGTATCTCATTAGTTATTTCGTGTTAACCCGGTGATCCTAGTGGGGCGAAATTAATGTAATAGGAAAGCGTAGATTCCGTGCCTTGGAGTGAATATCCGAACTTCATTCTTATTCAATTTTCCAACAATATGGCCCAAAGTTATTATAAGTTAGTGGATTTTTTTGCCAATAACTACCCACATTTGGGACTTTTTTAGAAAAAACTACCCACATTCCATTTTATAAAAAAAACTACCCACTTTCCCAAAAACCATTGTAAAAACCTACCTACTTTGGTTTTCAGATAAACAAAAAACAACTTCCGGCTTGTGGGACCCACCAAAAGCAGTTTTCTCCTTTTTTTGTCGGATTCCTTGAAATTACTACTTTACCCCTCTTATTAAAACCCTCCCTATTTCATTTCTTTTTCTTCCTATTTCTTCTACTCAAATCTGACTTCTTCTTCCTTCATTCTCCTTCGTTCTCTCCCCTCTATTTTCTTTTTTCCTTCTCTCTCCTCTATTCTTCCTTCTCTTTTTTCCCTTCTCTCTGTTCGCAGTGCATAACCTTAGAAGACCACTCGTTCGTCTTCCCTTGGGGCGAAGCCACCATAACCTTAGAAGATGTTATGGCTTTGGGAGGTTACTCGGCTACAAGACACTCTATCATGATGACGAATCTCCATACCACTGAGATGGTTAAGGTGGTAGACGAGCTGCATAGAATACGCGGCGCAATTAACAGAACCCGGCATAAGAAGACCACTCAGGGTCGGTGGCTCAAGAGATGGTTCTATACACGTTCGCCATACGAGTACRAAGCGTTCTTGGTGCTTTGGTTGTCCAGGTTTGTGATGTATGGTGAGGGTGTTAATTCACAATTAATTTGGTTTTTTCTGGGTTTCTGGCTTTGATTGACACTTCATCGTTCTCCTTCTGAATTTCATCATACCCAAAAATCCAATTTTTTTTACCAATTGGGTGAATTGAATTAGACAAAAAAAAAAACCACAGAAAAGAACCCTAAAAAATTGAAGATGAAATGTGCTTGATTGATTTTGGGGAAGAAAAAAAAGGAAACCTAATACAGATTTCTAAAAAAAAGAGAAATGAAGAAATGAGGTTAGAAGAAGCAATTGACAGTGAAATGAGGAAAAACGAGTTTAAAAAGAAGAAAAATGAAGTGATTGGGGACCCACARCCGRAAAAGAGAACAAAACCACATAAAAGTAGGGCCCACTGACCGGAAGTGGTATTCCTTCCGCCTGAAACCATGACTGGGTAGGTTTTTACAATGGTTTTTGGGAAAGTGGGTAGTTTTTTTTTTAATAAAATGGAATGTGGGTAGTTTTTTCTAAAAAAGTCCCAAATGTGGGTAGTTGTTGGCAAAAAATCCTAAGTTAGTAATATACTAATATTTCATTATTACTTTCTTTCTCATTATTTTTTGGATGACAAATCAGATATGGATATCCAAATATGAAAAAATAATCAGATATTCGGCTATACTACATTCAATATTTAAATTTTTCAGATTTTCGGATATGTGAATTTTCATAAATCGCTATCCGAGTGGGTATCCGATATTCGATTTTTTTGGATCTTATATCATATCCGAAAAATAAATTGGGTTGAATATCCTAAAAAATCAAATCAAATGAGTATAGCATTTGAGAAGACTAGGTAACAATTTAAGGTTTCTAGTTAAATATTATTGTAGGAAAACATTAAAGAAAAAAAAGTAAGAAATAGATGGGAAAACAAGGAAGAAAAAAAAGGAGGTGGGAAGGGGAAGAAAGAATGGGAAAATAAGAGATAATTAAGGCAGAAGAAAGAAAATTAAACGAATTGAAATATGACACATGTCTATCGTGGGATCAAACCATTAAATATTAACATAATTGTCGTTTAGGGGTGCGTTCTGAATTTTTTTAGAAACGTTTGCAAGTTATATTGGGAAAAAATGTAGAAAAAAATGGTATTTATTAAAAGGAGGGAAACATAAGGGGGGTTTATAAAAAATCCAAAATATGCACATTTAAAAAATATGCATTTAGTTCGAAAACATGCACATTTATTATCTTCTCACCTTCATATTTCATGGGTTTATCTAATTTGATCCTAAGTTAGTATTATTTCAATAAATTTTCTAAATAAAATTACCAGAAAAAGGGAAGGAATTAATTGATTTTGTCTATCTCGATGATTCATTACCTTTTTTTTACATACTGCTTAATCCCTTCTCTTAATGTATTTCTTAAAAAAAATATTGATATTAACCTCGACGCTTTTAAATTTTACAAGATTTTTTACTATAAATATTTCCTACTATTTCAAGCCTTAGAACACACAAAACAAACCCTTCTTCATCACTTATTCACAAACATCATTAGTAGTACTCTCTCGATTCCACTAAATTCGTGCCATAAGTGAATTTGCCACTATTCATGATTAGTGATAATCTACTAAATTTTCAGCAATATATAAGAATGAATATATTCAAGTGGGGTCTTGTTAAAATCGTATTAACAAGTAGTTAATTAAAATTCAATTTTTATAATTTTTACTCACGTACAGGTAAAGTTATTTCACTTATAAAGTTATAAATTGTGCATTGACAAACTTGTAAAGTGATCCTCTATCTCCCTTCCTGTTCATCATATGTGCGGAAGCCTTTTCTACTTTATTGAGAGATGCAGAAGAAAAAAAGGAAATCCATGGGTTGAAAATTGGAAGGAGGGTGCCTCCTATTTCTCATTTATTTTTAGCAGCTTCGAGCTAATGAACAAGAAGTTGAGAATGTGTTGGAAATTCTCTCTACTTACGAGGCTGCTTCAGGGCAAAAACTGAATATGGAAAAATCCGAAGTCTCTTTTAGCCGAAACATGGACCCACTAAAGAAACAAATCCTTCAGACAAAGTTAACTTTTAAGGCAGTAGAAAGACATGAGAAATACTTAGGCCTATCAACATACGTTGGTAGTTCAAAAAAGGTGATTTTAAGCTGATGTACGGATTTTATATCCGATTTTTAGAGTCTTTCTATTATTTATTTTCGTAGTTTTGAGTTAGTTTTGTCTTTGTTTTGAGTCTTTTTCCTCATTTCTTTCTCTAACTCTCTAACGACCGCTTTGAGCGTTTTTGCCACCTTTTCTCTTCTGTTTTGATTGGCTTTGCAGGCACTCATTTGGTAAGCATTGTTAGGAGTTGCTTTGACACACTTTGGATTGTTCGAGGCTCGGGATTATGGTTCGTGTCACCTTTGGTGAARTTTTGGAGCGTTTTGGGCACTTTCGGATGTGTTAGGCTACTTCAATTGAGCATAACTTTCAGCACACTTATCATTTTGATGTGATTCTACCTGKATGTGAAAGTAAGTCTCGATAGCTTCGAAACGACTGGTCATATGTCTGATTCCGACGTAAAACGAAGAAGTTATGGTCGTTTCTTTTTCTGATCGCAGTCTAGTAGCGCCCAGTAGCGCCCCGTAGCGGGCGCTACTCTGCTCTGGATTTGCTTTCTCGGCTTTTCTATTTTTGCTTTTGTTTTTACCTTTTCTTTTCTTGGTTTTGGCTGGTTGTATTTCCACGTGTTGGGACTTTTGAGCCACACATCTTTTTCATTCYTGTACATACACTTTTGCTTTTWTTTTCTCTCTCTTAGTTTTGCTAGTAGCTTTCAAGTTCTATATTACTATTCATCATCTTCTCCAAATTTCTTTTGCACTTTGAAGCTTGTAACCTTGGAATTCTTGCACCACATTTTATATTCAAGCTCTAGTAACTATTCTCTATCTCTTGCACTTCTTTAATTTCATTTTGGTTAAGTATTTCATGAATTGCATTTTTTGGGTTTTTATGAGATTTTTTTAGTTTTACTTCTAACTTTAGATCTTGTTGTTTAGCTTGTTAAATATGTATGTTATTATGTTTTTAAGCTTGTGTGAGTAGTTTACTTGCTAGGGTTGGGTGAAACCCTCATTTCTCCATGTGACACCATGCTTGCTTGAGGTTTTCATTGGTTTGGCCATGACTTGTGTAGTTTAGGAGGTGCAATTGATAATTGCCATGATTGATCACCATGGTAGTTTTTCTAGGGACCTTAGACGAAGGAACGAGAGTTGAACTCTTCGGTGTACTCCTCCTAACTATTTAGATGAAGGAACCATTAGAATAGGGGCTGGATTCTAGGGATGTTACTAGCTTTCGCGACTTTTGTGCTTAACCGGGCTTGTTACCAAGCGATGAGAATAGGTCTTGGATTGCAAGTGAGGTTCTCCTAGCTAGCTTGAGAGAGTGGTTAGGACCTGTGAAAGTCTCCCCTTGTAGGTTGAACCGTGCTAGAATGCTTCGTTGCTTGCGTTTGGTTGTTACATGTGTGTTTTGTGTGGCGAAACCCCAATCCTAGTGCCTTAATTGTTTGTTATTCTCTCATGTTAATAGTGCTTGTGACCACACTCTTAACTTTGTTCATGGCTTAGCTTGTCGCTTCGATAACTAGWCGGTGCTTAACACGTTTTTCCCGTGGGTTTGACCCTTGCTTGCCCTTGCTAGTAGCTTAGTGAGACCGAGTTAGGTTTTATCTTTGGTAGCCACAACGACAGGCTATCATAAGYACAATTCGGGAACGAGTCCTGAAAAAGCTCAAAGGGTTGAAAAAGGGTTTCTTATCGCAAGCGGGGAGAGAAATCTTGATCAAAACTGTGGTCCAAGCTATTCCAACATATGCCATTCAATGCTTCCAGATCCCAGTAAGTATACTGAATGAAATTGAGAAACTGTGTCGAGGCTTCTTTTGGGGACAACGCACGGAGGAAAGGAAAATTCATCAGGTTGGATGGGAAAACCTATATGTGTTGAAGAAAGAGGGAGGCATAGGATTTCAAAATTTGATGGCTTTTAATAAAGCAATGCTAGCGAAACAGGCTTGGAGGATATTGGATAAACCGGACTCGCTTGCTTCTCGTGTACTAAAAGGTAAGTATTTCCCGAATACTGATTTTCTTACACTGCTAGAATTTCGCCAAAGGCCGACAGAAAATATCGACCGAAACCGGTCGGTGTAATATATCGACCGATTTCAGTATTACCGACCGATTTTACAATTGGTCGGTGTACTGACCGATAATTCGRTCGGTAAAATCTTAATTTTTTTGTCCTACAACTTTCCCTCCATCGGCACGTAATTAAAAAAACAAAATTTTTTACCGACCGATTTTTCGGTCGGTGAGTTTTTTTAAAATAAAAAAACACTTTTTTTTCTTTCTTCGACCCACAACACACTCTCTCTCACAATCGACGCCTCAAACACTCACAAACACTGCTCTCACAAAACCATGAAATCCTCCGAACCTCTTCTCTCCTCTCTCTCTCTCCTACCGGCGACCACTCCGGCGTCCCTCTCTCTCACCTGCGACCCCACCACCCACTCCGACCTCTCTCTATCTCCTTCTCCCTCCTTCGCGCGACCCCCTTTTTTACTTTCTCCTCTTTCGTTTCCCTCTTTCCCTTTCTCTCTTCTCTTTCTCTCTCTCTTCGTCAACCACCACACCACCACAACACTGCTCCTTCGCCGCTCCTTACTCGTCGCAGCGCCACGCCTGCTCGCACCGACACCGATCGACGCAGATGAGGTAGGGCTTCTTTTATTTTTTTGGTTTCCTTTTTCATTTTTTTAAAAAAATATATGATTTCTTTTGTTTAAATTCCTTTTTTTCTTCTGATTTTGAAAGAAAAATTGAATTTTTTGGTCACAATATTGTTTTATTTGGTTTAGATTTAGAAATTCGTTTTTGATTTTTCGTTTTTGGGGGTTTAGATCTAGTTTTTTCCGTTAATTTCGTAAATCTTCAATTCTCTTAAAATTATGCATGATTCATTCTTAATTTCATTATTCGATTGTTATTACAGGAGAAAGAATTGGATTAGTGCTTGTACTTGATCTTAAAATGGATTTTGTTTCATTCATTATTTTATATATTATGTGTTAATAATACTAGTTTGTATTGTTTATCTTAGCTTCATTGAGCTTTGTGCAGCAATTTTAGTGTTCAGATTTCTTCTAATGAGTATTATTAATATAACTGTTATCTTGTATCTAGTATTACGTTTTACTACAAAAAGTAAACAAACCCCAGAAAAATATATATAATACTGTATGAATTTTGTCACTAAGAATGTTGTATATTGTATACTGTATGAATGGTGATTTGGTCACAAAAATATATTAACATTACTGCAGTAGTTTGACATGCATTCTGTAATAATCATCTTCTAATAAATCAGACTTCTGGAATGTTATATTATCCTCCATTAGTACAGAGAATTGGTTTGTACTAATAATTGAGGATACACTCGTTTTCTATGAAACATGCCTCACATAATTCGTGAGCAGACTAATATTACAACGGAGTCCGTTACATTTAATTGAGCTCAAAGCCCAAAAATAAACCTGACACTTAAAAGCACTAAAACCTATACACAAATCCCTAAAAAAACATTATACTCCAGCCACTTTTTGCTGAAATTTCTCTCTCCTATATTCTTCATCTTCAAGCAATCTCTCTCCTCCTTCAATCAAAATAATCGACTCACTGTGCTGCTATAAAATCCTCAATACATTGATAAACATCCTCGCATCAAAATCTATCGATCAAATAGCATACAATCAGATTAGCAACATCTTCAAAAGTTGTTCAACTATAATCCAATCACAAGAATCGACAAAATCAATGGAGGTTGAACAAATAGAAGAATCAATGGAGCAATTGCAACTAGCAAATATGAAGCACACCATAATGAAGAAGAAGATGAAGAAAGTGAAGATGAAGAACAAGCAATTATCAACTATTTCTTAAACACATGTAAAAAATTATTATTTCATTCATTGAAAAAAGTAACTACATAAATAAGATGAGTAAGTATTAACTGTTAGAAAACAAATAACTAGATAAAAAAATAAATGTGTACCGAAAAGGTAAGTCATAAAATAATAATAATAATAACCTATTTGATAAAATTAGTGAAATTTAATTATAGATATATGTAGAAGAAACAGTAAAAAGTATATCATAAAACTAAAAGTAACTCATAAAATAAAATAAGTAATTATTTAAAAGTAACTGAAATGACACAAAAAATAGTTATCATACTTACTTTACACAAAAAAAAAAAAAAAAGAGAAAAAAGTATATCATAAAAACTAAAAAGTAACACATAAAATAAAAATAAGTAATTATTTAAAAGTAACTCAAATGACACAAAAAGTAGTTATCAATATTTACTTTCACACAAAAAATAAAAAAGAAAGATGAAAAAGTAGCTTAGCTTCCTACTAAAAGTAAGTCAAATAACACAGAAAGTACTTATCATAATTACTTCAAAAATATTTTAAACAGAAAATAAAAGAAAAAGGAAAAGTATATCATAAAAACAAAAAGTAAAGTAATCATATAAACACTCAGAACGCAAGTATATAACCACAAATAATTCATCAAAATAAAAAGAAAAAGGAAAAAAGTATATCATAAAAACTAAAAAGTAAGTAATATTCATATAAACACTCAGAACGCAACGTAATAAGCAAAAAAATTCATCAAATAATATTTAACAATAAAGTAACTCATATATAACAATAAGTAGTTATACATACTAAATTTTAACATAAAAAGAAAGAAAATGAAAAGTATATCATAAAAAATAAACAGTAACCGTATAAAACTAAGAAGGAAACTATATAAACACAAATAATTCAAAATAAATATTTACAAAAAAAGTAACTCATAAAATAAGAATAAGTAATTGTTTATAAAAAAAAGAAAAATAACTATTTCATAGTAAAAAGAACTCATATTACACAAAAGTATTATGATATTACATTAGATATTTTATAAAAGAAAAAGATACAAAATAGAAAAGTTATATCAAAAAAACTAATACCAGTAACTATGTAGTCTCTCACACATACAAGTTTCAAATTATAACAAATACGTACCTTTAATCTTCATCTCTACTGTTAGAAAACGAGTAGGTCTCCTTATGCATGTCAACTGATACTAAATTGTAACACCTTTCATTTGCAGCTCAAATTTGAAAAAAAAGAAAAACTCAAACAAAGAAGAGAAACGAAACAGGGAAGATCAATTTTTAATTTAAAGTTTGAAACAAAAATTAAAAGTTTGAATCAAATCAAAAAGATGACAGCAACAAGAAGAAAAAAATAAAAAAGAGAAAACGAATGACAAAAAAAAAAGAAGAGAAACAAATGAAAAAAGAAAAGGCAAACATAAGAGAGAGAAAGACAGAGAAAAATGAAGAAGGAAGCAAAAACAAAATAAAAGCGAGAGAAAGAAAGAGAGAAATGAAGACAAAAAGAAAAATGAAACAGAAGAGAGAGAAAGAGAAAGAGAGAAATGAAGAGAGAAAAAGAAAAAAGAATGAATAATGAGTGAATGAAAGAGGGGGTTATATATATAACACTATGACTAATCAAACATAACACATGTCATGTATAAGCATCTTTTGTTCTTTCCATTTTTTTAAAAAAATGATGCATCCAGTTACTTTCCTAAAAATGAGTTACTTTTTTGAAAATCAATATTCAGCTTASAAAAATTATGAAACATACATGACTTCATTAATACTATCTTAATATTAAAATAATGAAAATTAAAGCACATCTTGCACAGCAGAATTTTGACTAATAGACAGTTACTATTTGGTAAAAAATAATTTACTTTTTGAAACTAGTAAATATCGACAACTAATATACTTAACTTGACAGTAAAAAATTATCAAAACATACATGACTTCATTAATACTATCTTAATATTAAAATAATGAAAATCAAAGGACACCTTGCACTATAGAATTTGTAATAAAAGACAGTTACTATTTGTTAAAAATTCATTTACTTTTTGAAACTTGTAAATATTGACCACAAATACGCTTAACTTGACAGTAAAAAATTATGAATCATACATAACTTCATTACTA
>SNQN01007554.1:22865-32916 GCA_008642245.1 Bassia scoparia | reverse complement strand
AAATGATCGGATCAATCTCGATCGACGGTATGGGCTGGGGTTACCTCGATTTGCTTGTCTCGAAATGATTTTTAAAAAATACATTACTTAATGTGTTTATTGGGGTCACTTTTGTCTTTTATGATCGAATTTAAGGTCTAAATTCCTAAAAATGATTGGATCAATCTCGACCAAGGAATCAATGATGCAAAGTTGCATCGATTTGCGTGCCTCGAATCGATTAAAATTTTCAATTTTGAGCTACCACATGAATTAGCTTTCAAATTTAGGTTAATACATGAATTAGACTCAACTAAAAAATAACACCAATTAACTTTTGATCACSGTATGAATTATTTTTTCAATTTGGAATACCACGTGAATATTGAAACTTTTTAAGATACCCCATGAATTATGTGAAACCTCAAAGATACACCGTACCCCATGAAAAATCTCAATTAAAAAAGTTGCTCACAGCAGTAGTATACTAGTACGAACAGTACTTAGTAAATTGCAACAATAAAAAGCAGCATGTGGGTTCCCTTTAAAAAGAAAAAAAAATACAAATAAATAAAACCCTTGACATATCCTTTTCCAGTAATTCATTCGACTCTTTGCGATCTGAGTCGCGTTTGTTCCCCGGAACGAACGAACCGGAGCAGAGTTTGAAGGTCCAAGGGTCCAACCCGCGTTCCTCATTTCACTGATCCTGTCTCTTATACACATCTAGATGTGTATAAGAGATCTGAGTCGCGTTTGTTCCCCGGAACGAACGAACCGGAGCAGAGTTTGAAGGTCCAAGGGTCCAACCCGCGTTCCTCATTTCACTGATCTATAATTCTATACCAGTTCTAGTGCAAAATTCTTGAAAGACTGAAAGGGTTACACTTACACATACAATTAAAGCGCCACAATTAGATTCAAGATATGAACTACGGAGTACTTTCCATCTACTTATAAATCAAGAAAACATACACTCAACTATCAAATAACTCAACCACTAGGCCTTCAAACAGGACTATCTAACAAATTACTTACATAGATCGATCGATATAGCTGAACAGCTCGCTCTCGATCTTATTATATCCATGACATAAACATCCACATCAACAAGTTAAAATCCAAACATCATATGATCCAACCAATGGAATCGGACACAAACTAACAAAGTACATACTACTCTCTCTATATCATACTTTTAGCAACGATAGACATTTTTCTCTCTAATTTATATCAAATCGTTGTTGGAGCATGATGCGGAGGGAGTATTTTCTTAGTTCTTAATAAACATAGTATCAGAAACACAAACACACACACYCACAATTGATATTATAGCAGACTATAATTACTTTATTAATTAGTAGTTCATCCTTACTGTTCCGGCACGAAGACTAGCAAAGTAACGTTGAGGGTTATCCTCAAACACAGATCTTGGAATACTCAGACCACGTTCAGTACCAGGAGCAATCATCATCCTTTCGTAATAATCATCCTCGTCATAATCATCCTCATCACAACAGCGACAGCGACAGCAACAGCACACACATCTCAACACCTTCTTACACATGCGCCACACCATCATCAACAATCCCCTGATGCAGTTCCAGCATGCGCGCACAACTCCAGCAATGCAACTCAGTATCGCRGGCAAGCAGCACCAACAAAACAACACCAAAACAAACCCAAGTGCCGCCATCGCCCAAGYCGATGGGCGCTTTTCGGGTGGGAAGGCGTCGTTGAATTTAGCGACAAGGGAGTGGATGAGATTAGGAAGGAGTGCTAGCCATTCGTTGAGTTGACTCAGGATTTGGTCCAAGATGTTGGTGCCCTCGTCTGGTGGTGATGATGATGGTGGTTGTATGGTGTTTAGTTTCATGAAGATTTTGGTTGCCATTTTTTTTTWATTGAGAGAGAGTTTGAGGTATAGTTGTGAGTTGTGATGGATTGTTTTTGATAAAAAGTGGATTTATAAACTGGAAAAATGAAAAGAAAAGAAATGAAATCAAGGAATATTAATTGGTTGATTTAATTATTCATGGTAGACGACTAATCCTAGACTTAAACAGGACTCTGTGAGAAAAGTCGAGGTCTTTACACTTGAGTGTGCTGGACTCACAACTAGCATAATAATGTTGTTTTCCAAAAATTTTTACTCTCTCCCTTTTGTTTCAAATGCAATAAAGAGTTTACGCTGATTCTATCATTCAAAAATCAATTTAAGTAGGCTTGGCAAATGGGCGGAGCATGTGCGGATCCCCTATATCCACATCCGCATCCACCTAAAAATCTCATACCCACTACCTATGGTGGGTGTACATTCCTACATCCACACCTACCCACGTGGGTATGAGCACCACCGCTTCTCCATCACCCAAGTGGATATCCATTATCCACCTATATCCACCCACCACTCAAGTGAATATCCACCAGTCCACCACCCATATTTTCTACCAAAATTCGGAGTATAAACTAAGATACATAAAATATACACTATAGATGCAAATAATATACACTAAGTCAAGACCTCATCATATACAAGCTAAAGCTAGTTTGGTTGGTAATTCTTGAAACAGATTTAAGATCAAATCTAACATCTATATTACCACAAAGGGTACAACCCTAAGAAGAACCCTCAGATTGAAAGCATAACTTTACCTCAACGACTAGAGTATCTACAACATCTATCCCTATGTTTTAGAAATTCTTGGTAAATTCTAATTGTATTTGGCAACTTACTCTCTAAAACTAAGTCTTGCGTTCTGGACTTTAACAGAAAGCTCACAATTTCTGATCCTCCATATCTCTCAGAACAGCAAGCAAGTTTGTACGATAGACATCACACCGCTTGTTTGTAATTTCCAACTCAGCTGTCAATTCTGGATTTTTTTTTAACTTCTCTTCCTGTAGCATACAAATTAAGAGTGTTAGTGTTTACAAAACACAATAAAGCAACATCAGTAGTTCAGTACATCACTACTACTAGTCTACTAATACTTTTGCAGAGCGATTAGTAATGTGAAATGAGATCGGATAAACATTTATTGTGACAAAAAAAACATCAATCCTGCAAACCTTAATCGTCAACTAACACTCAAAGTCTCAAAATCCCAAAGAATTAGCCAATGATTTTTTTTTTTCATAGCTACTTGAATGATTTTCACTTTCAAACATCATGGACAATCTGTTTGGATTTTTTATGCAGAAGTAAACCAGAAAGAAGACACTAAGCGGAGAACAGTACATAATATGCCACAAATTTCCCGGACGSTTCCAAATTCCATTAGTACTATGTACCCAATTCTTCCCTAGAAAGATGCCGRAGATAATACACCATTTTGAGTTGGAAAATCTGAACCACTTTTTCCTTAAATAGTCATATCACTCACATGTTATCTTTGAAATTTACTATTGATCAAAGGTATCATTAAGGCGCTAATGGTAATYTAGGATGACTTCATAGTAAACTTACTATTATAAGAAAGCAGACTATAAATTGAAAACAGAAAGTGTATATACAGTACATATCATAATAGGGGTTTGAAAAAATTGAAGTTGAGCATAAGTAAAACTCATATAAAATACTCCGTAAATTGACGAACCAACTCATCATCAAAGAAATTATGTTTAGTAATATAAAGCATATTTAACAGCAGCAAAAATTCAAGGTTGACGATTTATGACAGTGCAAGGAAAGAATTTTATTCAGCATTTATGACAAACTTACTTCAGATTGGCCAGATGCCACTTCTTTGTCCCCATTCATTAGTGAGCCACCTTGTGTGACTCCATAACCTTGATTCTTCACAACAGCAACCTTCTTTGCAGCTTCCTGCAGAGCGTTCATAGCTATATTGTAGACATGAATAGATTTTGCACCTTCTTCCACAAATTTGATTGCTTCTTGTCGTAAGTTGGTGTATCTAACAGTCATAGACTCCTGACAATTGGTTGGTTCCACCCCAGCACATTCAACCAATAATGCAACTCCACTTTTAGAATTTCTCGTCCATCTTTTTAATATGTACTCTGAAGGAAGAGTAAGAACATTCTTTGCTCTGAAAACTGCTAATATATGCCTACAAATGATACCTGAAAATTCAAACATTTGGCAGCTACAACTAGCTTTAGTCGCTGCAGAACAGAAACTCACCATATGAGCTTTATGGTCTTCCCCAAACTTGGCAACGCGAAATGTAGTGACTCCTCCTGAATCCTCAAGTTCAGTTACAGGATTAGCTAGGGTCTCGACAAGCTCCTCTTGGAACTTCATGAATATCTTCCTAGTATAAACACTTGCAGCCTGTTTCTCCATTGGTGATGGGGTCTTCAACATAGGCATTGTATTTCTTGTATTATCATCTGCCTGTAGCTCCTTTTCATGCCAACTTGCGACAGCTTTTTCATACTGTTTAATCAACACTTGTAAGGTGGTATCAGCAGTTACAAACCCMTCAAAATATATATTCCAGCCCTCARTTCCATCACCATAGAGCTCACCAAAGAAAGTATCTCGCATGTAAATAGGCACCCAATGACGCCGAGCATTATAAATCGACTGCATCCATTCATCATCCATCAAATAATATTGCCCCAAAAGCATCTCCCATCTTGATTCAAATTCTTCAACTGTTTCACTTTCATTAACACACTTTCTCAACTCCACCTCAAATGTAGGATGTGACTGGTAAACATGACCCAAATGAGTTRGAGTCTCTCTAAACATGCTCCATTTGCAGTAACGAAGACGGGTATTGGGCAAAACCTGWGACACCGCCATCTGCACAGACCTATCAGGTTCCAATGTGATCGAGACTGGGGTTTGCTCTNGCCATAAATTCGACCAGATTAATCCTCAAATTCGACCAGATTAATCCGCAACAATTACTCAATAGTTAGGGTTTACAATAATTGAAATAATCATCAAATCTGACCCTATATTATTGCAAAGAATGAATTGATAGTCATCTAAAATCAACAACATCAAACATAAACTAAAACAATAGCATCAAAACCCTAAATAATCTCAAAGAGTGAGTTGATAGTTAGGGTTTACAAAAATTGAAATTTTCAAGAGATAAGCTGAAATTACCTCAAAATCTTGGCTTCAATTTCAATGGAGTAAAGAGTCACGCAGCAATCAAAGGTAAAAATGCGAGGAGAGAGAGAGCTTGAGAGAGATCGCGTGGAGAGAGAAAGKTTGAGAGAGATGGCAATGGAGGAGAGCAAAATAACGTATTTTGGTTTGGATATTTTGGATTTCAAATGACATGTTTTTTGGGTGGAATTGAAATTCCAACATGTACCTTGTATTTTATGATGGGTTGGATTTGAGTGAAATCCAAATCCAAATACTTGGGTTACCCAAACAAAACATTTGGCCCAAATCTAGGATTTCAAATGAAATCTACTTATCCAAACAGGCCATAAAGAGTTTACGCTGATTTTATCATTCAGAAATCAATTTAAGTAGGCTTGGCAAATGGGCGGAGCATGTGCGGATCCCCTATATCCACATCCGCATCCACCTAAAAATCTCATACCCACTACCTATGGTGGGTGTACATTCCTACATCCACACCTACCCACGTGGGTATGAGCACCACCGCTTCTCCATCACCCAAGTGGATATCCATTATCCACCTATATCCACCCACCACTCAAGTGAATATCCACCAGTCCACCACCCATATTTTCTACCKAAATTCGGAGTATAAACTAAGATACAAATAAATATACACTATAGATGCAAATAAATATACACTAAGTCAAGACCTCATCATATACAAGCTAAAGCTAGTTTGGTTGGTAAATTCTTGAAACAGATTTAAGATCAAATCTAACATCTATATTACCACAAAGGGTACACCCTAAGAAGAACCCTCAGATTGAAAGCATAACTTTACCTCAACGACTAGAGTATCTACAACATCTATCCCTATGTTTTAMAAATTCTTGGTAAATTCTAATTGTATTTGGCAACTTACTCTCTAAAACTAAGTCTTGCGTTCTGGACTTTAACAGAAAGCTCCAATTTCTGATCCTCCATATCTCTCAGAACAGCAAGCAAGTTTGTACGATAGACATCACACCGCTTGTTTGTAATTTCCAACTCAGCTGTCAATTCATGGATTTTTTTTAACTTCTCTTCCTGTAGCATACAAATTAAGAGTGTTTAGTGTTTACAAAACACAATAAAGCAACATCAGTAGTTCAATATCTAGATGTGTATAAGAGACAGCATCTGCACAGACCTATCAGGTTCCAATGTGATCGAGACTGGGGTTTGCTCTSACATTGCATGAACCCAGGTTTGGAAAAGCCAAATGTAGGCAGCCTCTGATTCATCAGGCAGCAAAGCACAACCAAAAAGTATTGGCTGGCCATGATGATTTAGTCCTGTAAATGTTGCAAACGGTACTTTATAGCCATTGCTACGATGTGAGGTATCAAAAATTACAGTGTCACCAAAGTAGGAAAAATTATTCCGAGAAGTAGCATCAGCCCAGAATATATTGGCAGTCGAAGAATCATGATTGCCCTGAATTGCATAATAAAAGTAAGGATTCTCAGAATGTTTTCGCTTCAGGTAATCCAATACAGGCTGACCCCCACCGCCCTCGGAAATTAGCCTGCCCGAGTTCATCAATATCACTGCAATAGTTACACATTTCACACAGGTGAACCAACAACCTTTCATTTTTTTTTTCAATTTTTTTTATTAGAATCAAGTAGTTCTTTGCCATTTTCAGATCAATTAAACCATTACTTCAAAGATTCCAGAAAAATAAAATCATATAAGAGCAAAGTCATAATCAGCTGTCTAATTACTTCCCAATTTTCAATATCGATATCACTCATACACAAATTCTTGCAAAATCCTTGGCAATAATGAACCTAATCGAATATATTTCACATTCACTCACAATATTACAGGAAAATAAATCRCAATTTGAGAAAAACCTAAATTTCATCCTAAAACTACTTCCTGAATTAAACGATATAACTTTCGAATTTACAACAAAGATAGCTAAATTTCTCAAATTCACTCAAATCTAATACGTCTAGCAATTCCATCGAAGTAGTATAAGCTCGCATAAATAATTCAAAATGGAAGAATAAAAATCATAAACAATAAGAATGATTATAATTCAAAGGAAAGTTGACATTGAGATTCAATTTACTTACCTGATAAAAGTCAAAGAACCAAACAACCCTGATGATTTCAATCGAGTGTTGTTAAACAATATTTAACCGCCAAGAATTGCGCGCCAAAATTACCGGAAACTTCCGAATTCCGGTCAGTGCCCGACTGTTCTATCAGAAGAGTCGAATAACAGTATAACACTTCACAGAGTGACAGAACAGAATAATACAGTAGATTTTTAAAAAATACGGACCTTTATTTTAATTGAAAAGAAATGTTTTTTTTTTTTTTTTCCATTAATACGGTTAAAAGGTTTGTTRCCGCATCTATTTACTTACCCAGCTCGTTTTGTGTGGAGCAACGTGGCAACAAAGACTCAAAGAGTGATGATTATTCCAATATGCTGTTGGGATATGTTGGGCTCCATGAGGTCAGTTTGGTCATTTCGGTAAGGTGGATTCGACATTTTCACTTAGTTGACATGAACTCTTAAAAACACGTGGACATCTTAAATTTGCTCTTGGGACACCTTTGACTCTCAGCTGGTACCCCTTCACTCATGCGGCATGCTAAGTATATGTTAATTTGTGTGCAAAATCATACTAGTATCTGAACCTGGTGTCAAGATATAGTTACGTAGAACTCGGCTTGGCCTTGTTTGTGAGGTTCGAACTTTGTTTTGAGGATTGACTATGTATGGTCGATTTTTCACTTGGTGTATCCCAATTGGGAGCGAATCTAAATAGAGCTAGTATCGGATCTACCTGATGTCGGAACTTGCGACTGGATACATGCATTCAATGTAACAGTTTGGGGACACTCATCTTCGAGTAAATCAGTAGGACAGTCCAAGAAATTTTGCAGTATTTATTTCATTGCGCCCCGAAACTGATGCCCATATCCACATAATAAGTTGTGGAAAGGAATAAATTACCATCCAACAACATACATAGCCAACCGATAAAAAAACGTGAAGTGCAAACGAGAATGATAGTATACAATATGGTGTTTATTTTACTTAATGCATTGTTGTTCTAACTTTCTATTTATATAGACAACCAATAGCAACTTAGAAAGCTATTACATGTAGTCAGCTGAAATTTCACAAGAATTTAGAAAACATCTTATAATCGAAATCATGCGAAGAAGACACGACATATTTATGTCGCCACTGCAATTTTCATAGCTTGGCTCTCCAATCTCCGGACTTCCTTCGAGTCGATAGATCTGATGCCCAATCAACATCTATATCTAGTGTAGTATCATAGACTTAAATTCGAATCAATAAAAACAGAACAATTATCAACAACTCTAGGAATTCGAGTACCAAGCTATCTATCAACCAATAACACATCACAATTTCCAAAGTTAATCTTACTGACATTCAGTAATATGAGTACATTAACAATGTATATAACAAACTTATCTTTGCTAAATTTTCTTGTGTTTACGAGAAGTCTTAGAATAACAAGAGTCTAATAAATATCATGCGACTGTGATAATCCTCACTACATATGGACACCATCTTTATTCGCCATTTTGTACGAATGTCTAGTTTTAGTAAAATGTATGCGACTTACATTGCTTTCTGTAGGTTTGATTTCGGGCATCATCGTCTTTTCTAATAAACTCTCCTATGCTGCAGATATACATACTTAAAATTTAACAGCGAGGCGACACACGGAAAAGATCAAATATGAAATACACGAGAACCAACATATAAAAGTGTAGAGACAGGAAAAATAATGCACACACGAACCCTAGCTTTGGAAAGATATAATTACACTAAGAGGTAACACATATATATGAATATGATTATATACTATATTAAATTTCGAAAACATCTGATCGTGCGATAGTTTCAAAGATAACTACACATATACACGAATAGGTGACTAACTCAATCTACAGCTTAAGCTTATTGTTGTCAAAGATTCTGGTAGTAGTTTGGGGTAATCAATATTATGCAATATCATTGTTTATACACTAGCTCACTTACTGATACTATGACACGTTAATAGAATACTTTCGTCTAGTAGATTATTTAAGATAAGAGGTATATAGCGGCACTCTGTGATTATTGTACGTAGAGACTTCGTGCATACTAGTACATGATATTTATGTTTGCTTTTGGTAAAAAAGCTGCATATACTCTTAGGTCGCAGCAAAACACTAGCATATCACTGGAAGGTCAAGGGCAAATTGATAAATCACTTTATATTAATGAGCATTAAATCGTACCCTCAATTCGACCAAAACAGAGGTTACAACAAAAGACAATTGACCTATCAAAAAGAAATTCAAAGTGGAAAGAATAAGAATCAATACTGTGAAGTTATTACATCTATGAAAACACAATTAATTTAGAAAGTATCATATAGTGACGAGGCGATCTAAATTGTCGAGAAAGTAACACGTCTGATGTGCGGACCCCACGCATATAAACTATATAACTAGTATCAGATCCCAATGGCATATTACAAATCTACTCAACAGCTTAGCATGCTCTTCTTTTTATAAATGTGTCTATGCTAGTGTTATCAGCTATTGACCTTTTGTTTCTTCATCAGTCATGCACTACTTTATATACGTTAAAGCTATATTACTACGTGTTTAATCTTTTTCACTCGAGGAATCCTCACCTTTTCTAGTCATATGTAGTGTAATCTTAGTACTCAACGTTCACTCGAGTAATAGATTGTGCCCTTACAGGTATGACTGACATACCGAAATGTCTCTATCTCGCACAATATGATTGATTTAAATTGGAAAATATAGCTTGTGCGTTATGAAGTAGTAGACGTATTCAAGCATGATGTACTATTTTAAAGGCCTGTAGTCTCTCATCCTATCATTACCAGTAGGTATGGCAACTGCATGTGTCTAACGAGACCTGCATCACCCTAGAATCTGGGCGGAGATGATCCC
>SNQN01007554.1:0-18742 GCA_008642245.1 Bassia scoparia | reverse complement strand
CGTTTCTTCTTGCAAGTTGCATCATTGCAAGATCCTTTTCGATTCCACCTTGTAATATTGCAATCATTGCAAGATCCTTTCTACTTGCAACATTGGCATTGTTGTAAGTCGCCATTCCATTTTGGCAATATTGCGTTCTTGCAAGATTCTTTCCATCCCACTTCTATCTCAACCATCAAATCCAAATCTCAAACTCACAAAAACCTGACCTTTGTGGGATTGCATATGCACATAAATATGTGTGTCTCAATTATCTACACTAACTTGCGCGCTTGTCAACACTTCTCAATTGTCGAACTGAAGTACTATTGGAGGCAATTCAAATTCAATTTCAAGATCAAGCTGAAGGAACAAGGAGCTTCCGAAAAGCTACTACACTTATAGGTGCAGGTAAACTAACCTTTGTTTTGCAGTACCCGCGCACTTTGATTATTATCTTACGAGATTTACATCATACAGACACACCAAAGTGAGGGCTTCTGTAGATACCTACATTTGTCCCACCTTAATGTCTATGATTATAACTATAAAACATGCAATTGTCAAATTCTGAAAGAAACAATTGCCTCAAACAATACCGTAAGAACTCGATTTGAAAGACGAAACACCTTTTCTTGCTAAAGCACCATTAAAAATAAGCTTTTACTTACTTTTAAACATTTTACTAGAATTTTTCCGATGTTTTTGTAAGCGTTTCTGCAATTTTTCGGAGTTTCTGATAATTTAATTGAAATTGCAAATATATTAAATTACATACCAGCAACTCCAAAAATTTATCGAACATTTAACCAAAATGCTATATTACATGTGAATGTTTACATATTTTTACGATTTTGAATTTGTGGATAAATATTTTATTAATTTCTTAAGCAAAACGTGCAACCGAGCAACAGAAAGGTAATTTGCCGCTACTCAAGATAAATTTATACATAAAGGCCTTTGTACTAGGTCTAGCTTGTTTTGGTTTTGAGCATGATGTTCTGCTTTGTACGGAAAAGCGTAATTGCATGTGTTCAGTTTCGACATTAGCTTTATTCCAATATTATCGAAATTGAGTTTGAACGAGGATGATCTTATACTAATAGTTTTAATGTGCATTTAACCCTGATAATTGCCCGTATTGCTTGTACGTAGGTTGATATGATCCTGCATTGCAGTTATTTTAATATTTAGTGTAACACAATCATAATAAAGTTTGTAATGAAATTTAATAAAAAAGTACAAATTATTATACTCCGCATTTTAGGTTGTATAATAATGAATTCAAATTTAAATAGCTATGAATTAGAGTTATGAATAAGTATCAAGTAAAATTTGACCACCTTTGTTATTTTATTTTATATTTTAAAAATAGGTATAAATCAATATTAGTGCTATATATTTTTAATATAGTTTAATAATTTAATTGCAATTTATGATTTTACATATAAGCACTGTGCAACACTTGCTATAACGTAGGTCCCTTATGAAAGGATGCATTAGGTCTAATGTAACTATTTTAAAGCTAATGCAATGATTTTAAAAAATAACACTGAACGTTGCATTAGGTTTAATACAACACAAAAATAACAAATGCGACGTTTCATTTAACTCCTTATGAATTGTTTATAATGAAACACTCAATTTTTTTCTTATGCGACGATTTAATATCCTAAGATCAATTGTTTACATTACTTGATTAGGTCTAATGCACGATTTGACCAAATTTCAAACCGTTGCATTAGTTAATGTAATGCTAATTTTATCTTTTGGCCACTACTACAAAAATCAAAAGTGACCGATTAAAATTGCCTAAAAACCACTTTGCAACACGTTTATATTAGTAGGTATAGGACAAAGAAACCAGTTTATTCCACAACTGTTTTTATATTATTTAGTTTATTTTAAAAATCCTACGAATTAAAATGTAACATGTTTGGTACTAATTGTATTAATATCGTATGTATGACACTACAAGACAAATCGATTTCGGCCGACCGACCTCACCGATCGATTTTTTTTTGGTCGGTAAACGACTATGCCGACCGCCTTCGGTCGGTGAAATATTACCGACCACACAATCGGTCGGAAGTACCGACCGAAAATTCATAGGTCGGTATTACGACCGTAATTGTGGTCGTAACCTCTAACTTGAAACCCCTACATACTAAAATTTCCGCCAAAATACCCGACGCACTGCGGTCGGTATGTATATTTTTGTTTTTTAAAAAATGAAACAAACGTCTTTTAAAAATTGAGTTAGGCACTCTTTAAAAGTGCTTTTACCGGACCGAATATTCGGTCGGTTATCACCGACCGATCGGTATACGACCGATTCTCCTGTCGGTCGGTAATACTCGACCGATTCTCCTTCTCGGCGTAATACCGACCTGATCTTTGGTCGGTAACCACCACATTAAATCCCTCCAAGATGGAGGGAAAGAGGAGTTTACCGACCCGACAGGAGAATCGGTCGTAATACGGACCGACCTTCGGTCGGTAAACCCTTTTCCTCCATTTTTGGAGGGATTAAAAATTGGTCGATAAAGCGGTCGGTGAACGGTCACCGACCGAAAATCGCTCGGTTGAAAAGGATTTACCAGAAGAAGGGTAATCCGACCGACGTCACCGATCGATTTTCGGTCGGAGTACACGGTGTTACCGACCGAAAATCCGTCGGTGATGACGGTCGAGCCGAAACGATTTTCTTGTTGTGTGAGTGAAAACTAACATAGTATTAATATCAATACAATACTCTGTATATAGATCAATTTGTAGAATTATGTGTATAATTATAGCGTACAAATATACTCGTAGAAATGTTCTAATGTTTAAATTCTTTCATTATATATTATATATTCACATAACTACAAAATAGAAGTTCACCATTTTTATACGCAAATTCGATTTGGTGTATAATCCAAATTTGTACACCATAGACTATTAATTGATCACAAACTTTTAAATGAGGCAAGTCTCACCAAATTAATAGGCGAGGCCAATTGTAAATAAGGAAAAAAAACAGCTGTATTCATTACTATTTCAATTTTATCTGATTTTATATATCTTCATATTTCTCTCATTATTTCCATATTCTCATTCTCTCTCTTATTTTTATCATATTCTCTGTAAATTTTTTCTTTCTCTCTCCTCTGACTGCATCGCCTACAATTCCTAGCAAGCTCTCTCAACTTCGAACCCGCATTCCTCCTCTTCCCATCGCACCTCCCCGATTCCGATCTGACGCCTACTATGTCTCATCGCTCGATTAACTCCCCCTCTTTGCTGAGAATTGCTCCTTTGTCCAATTTACTCTCTCTTTGCTGAATTTTAGTTTGAAATGGCGATTCTGGATTGAGTATGGTTAGTTCTTTGCATTTCCTACAGAAAATTTTATCAACCACTATGATTTTTTATTTCTTTTTAATAATAAAGTGGTGAGCAATGCAAAAATAGAATAGAATGGAAAATTCGAGCATTGTGAATTTTGTGAGTGTTTGTGTGTCTATTGTCTTGCTTGCCAAATAGCCCACGATCTCTTACTTTTCGAGCTCTAATATAATAAGTTGTCATATATATATAATATATAAGCTTTTCGAACTAGTTTTCAGAAAAGGTAATCATTAAAAAGGAAATAGTAAGTGCATAATTTACAAAAAGTAACATTAAAACGCAAAAAGTAATGTGTTATAATATAATAGCTGAGGTATTATAACTTATTTAAGAATAGTAAACACAAATTACAAAAAGTAAGTGTAGATTAATACTTGTTTGTTAGTATATTTAATAAACTAGCACATCAAAGTTTTGTTTATCTTTCAAAAGTGTTCTTAGTTTAAACTTCAAGGTATATGTTGTTTTATTTTTTCCTTTATATATTTTATAAATGTTTGTTTTTTTCGATTTATTTCTTTTTTTTGATTTTTAATGTATTCTGAGCTAGTTTCATAAAAGGAATCATAAAAACAGCAAATAAAGTGTAGATTTAAAAAAAGTAACATTCAAAACGCAAAGTAAGTGTTCATATATAATAGCTGAGGTATAAAACTTATTCAAGATAGTAACACAAAATGTACAAAAGTAAGTAAATTAATACATTGTTGTATTTTAAGAATGTCAGTAGATATTTGGATTGTTGATGGCTTATGTTGATGGAAGATTACTAATTCAAGAGTTGCTGAAGAAGTTGATGAACAGTGTTGTAGAATGAAGCAGGAGAGAGAAACACTATAAAATTATGGCAAGTAAGTGTGTGTTTTTTTTTGGGGATTTGAATTAGGTTTTTTAACTTATTTCCAGTTTTGTTTTTTTGGGCTTTGGGCCATGTAAAATGTAACAGACATTTATATTTTCTATTAATGTCCATTTGTCTCACTTTTTTTTTTTTTTTTTATGTGTGCCTTTGTTGCCACATGAAATTTTATTTTGTAGCCTGCACCACATAAACGAGCTGTATATGCATTTAGATTAATCAATCTAATTTTCAATTAATAAGCATTTCGTCATTCAAATTATGAAGCATGAGCAATTAATGATTTTACTATATTTATTAAAAGTCGACCACTTAATAAATGCATTTTCTTTATTCAAAAGTAGTTATTCACTTTTTCTTACTTATAAGCATATAAATAATTTTTTCAATCATGTTTTTCATTTATTTAAGTATTGTCAACTTTTCAGTCAAAAGAATTTAACACAATACTTTTTTAAAATAAACCCAAACGTCATAAATATTCGATTGTTCTAATGTTCATGCTCTTGCACAGAACACGGAACAACGATATTCAATTATTCAAAGAACAAATACAAGCTCATAAATACATCCTCAAAGAACATACAATTTCTTCAAAGAACAACGATCTTGACACATAAGAAAAAATTGTTCCAAAACAAGTACATGATACAGAGAACAAATGAATATTGAACAATGGTATATGGCTATTAGAACATTCATACGCAACTTCATAGACACTCACAAAAAAGAATACACACATCAAGTATAACAGCGTGATCTATTACGCAAACAAAGAATTGAACAACCATAGAATAATCGACATCTAATAGAAATATTCAGAAAACATTAAGCAAACAAAGAACAACCCATAGAATATAGGTGATCAATGGATGGGTTGGCTGAGCTTGGTTAATAAAAAGTCTTGCACTAACCCGCTAAAAAGAAGGGTTTACGGGCTTTGCGGGCCGGCGGTCCTAGTTTTTTAAACTAAATTGAATATTTTTGGTTGCCCAAACCCACCTTTTTCGGGCGAGTTGACCAGGTCGACAAGCCGAGCTTATAATGATTACCTTTACTATAGAACTTCGACATCTCATAGACGCAATCCTCAAAGAACATACAACTTCTTCAAAAAACATATATCTTAAACTTTCTCTCCTCAAGCAAGATAGTGTTTTTCTCTATAAAGAAAAATTCATGAAACTGCAGAAAACAACAAGCCTATAGGTAACGTATAAGTACAAAATAAGACAATTAGTAATTTTTGCAATTAAAATTTCAAATATCGAAACATGTTCAAGATATCGAAATATATATATATATATATATATATATATATAATTATATAACTATATATATATATATATATATTAATATATATATATAATATATATATATAATATATATATATGCTAGCCGATCGCGCGCGGTGCCCAGGACTGTGTATAACAACGAAGTTTTATGAAATGGTTACCTCATGAAAGTTGCTTAATTGCTGAAAATGCAAAGAATAATTAACCTAGTACATCAAATCACCTTGATATCTTTCATTAATACTTGATGATATACTATTGTACAAACACATCAAACATTTTTAAAACAAATAAGCAATTAAGCATTGCTTGATACATATGAGTACTATATAGGTGGTAATGGTGTTGAGCAAGTGTTCACTTAGACATTCAATATAATGACAGTCACAATATTTGCGCTTGCTTTACGCAGTCTTTTTACCACTGTTGCCTTCCTGGTGCTATTGTTTACATTTTACTTGGGTGCATCCTTGTCCAGCTCTCACGATCTTTTTCTCCCTCTACATTTAATATAACGAGGTTGTTGCTGTTGTTTTCGGAAACTGTATCATATTGATTGATTCTTTTATGACTATTATGTGAGGACCCTCCGATTTAATAAACCTATACCTGCATCCATTTTCAATTATTTACAAACATATTCAACACTATAATCGATCCATAAATTGATGCACAGTCTACTCATCAAATAAACAACCATTAGAATATTTCACTCATGAACAAAAACTTCTAATACTAAAAAGTGTAGTATTGAAGTCCTCAACTACTTTTAGTGTTGAATAAAATTCTAGTTTATTCCATGAGAGAAGTGCTCAAACTAATTTGAAACGGTACCAACAAACACATGTCTCTAAGAAGAACGGAATAATGTGGAACAAGGAAGAAGAAAAATGCCAACATAAAAAATGTTTTGCTGAAATAATTCTACATAGAGACTCTAAATTCAAACATAAACCAAAACACGAGCTAAATATCTCATTTCATGATCTACTAAGCTCTATTACATAATTCAACACCTACAAGTGCAATTAACCATCTCACACAATTCAACTCATCTTTACATGCATATGCCCCCAACATACAAATCATCTTATAATATATCCCACAATTATAACAGCAAAAATTAACCTATTCAACATAAAACAGAATGTTAACAAAAAATGAAATAACAAACCTCATAGAAATTTTTTTTATTGTAACCAAGTTGACTCACAACTAAATAAAATACTTACCTCGACTATTTATATTGTAACATGCTTCTGACTTTTGAGAAATCCTAATTACCTTTATCAAACAAGAAAAGACATGCTCAATTACTTAGGTTAGTTGGATATGTTAACATTAAGAACAAATCATATCTACTCATAATGGAATGACATTAGTTGACTCTTTCACCTATATCAGCATAAAAATCAGTTGGAGCTCAAAATATATTTGGAGAAAGCACAAACTTTTTAGATCATATCATTCGAATTCTTTACTAATGCAAACTTCGTGATTTATGGAAAAAGAAAAAGGGCAAATAATACATATTTGACACTTGAAATAGTTACACAATTACCACTAAACAATAAGATTCAAGGTATAAGAGAACATGCATTACTATTTCCCAAATTAAAAGGCATAATAATCCTGTGTTAATCAAGATGCTTAATAACCTAACCTAACTAGATTTGTCATAACAATATTCTTTGAAATGCGAGCAATAACATACTAATCAAACAACCTAAAACTTCAATGTCTCCAAATTTTCAGATCACAAATTCACAATTCAACCAAAAGTTCTATTCATATCAATAAAAGTTACATACATCTCAAAAACAACACTAAACCAGCAAATCCCATTGAAGTAAACATTAAAAGCATACCAATAAAAAACAAACAAAAAAAGCAAACCTAATAGGATAAAAGCAAGCATTCATTTCAAAATCCAAAACCCTTGTTTCATAAAAAATGAAAAGTAATCACCAATACTTGTTTCTTCCAAAGAATCTGATCGCAGTTTACTACTGCCATTTGACCTATGTCTTATGTTTTCTCTGGCAACCATTATAGCTAGGGAAATGTGTCTTCTTTGTAAACCTATTCAGAAGTTTCCAATTTGTAAAACTGGCTGGATAAATGTGTGTTTCAATATTTGACAAAAACAAAGAAAGAACATCTAAGAGAAACGATTATAGCATTTAACCATAGTGGTCATCTATACTTTGAAGTCAAGTTGTACACTAAGATCACAACAAATCAACTCAATAAAGCAAAAGAGTTACCAACTTTAAAAAGCTGAAAATTCAGATTCCATATTATGACATCTCCGAAGAAGATACTACATGACAACGAGTATATTAGATGATCATACAAAACATAGCGAGATCAAATGGGCTGCAAAAAGAAGGTCACAGCAAAATAGAGGGAAGAAGCAACTTCCAAGAATCAAGATAAAGACACTTGCAGCTAAGATAGGCTAAAATTACAAAAAGAATACGATTTAAAAAACCAAATAATTACAATCAATTGTTCTCAAATTCTACACAAACTATAACAAACAACTTGAAAACTGACCAGCTTCTATCCCAAATGGAATTAACAAACAACAATGAACAAAACCAACTGAAAATGAATGCAGCTTATTCCAAATGAATTTGTAAAATCACAAAAGCATCAGTTGGCCATGTTGCAATAGCAGACACATTATATGCTGAATTATAAATGCAGTTAGAGTAGGTCATGGAATAAGAACATTGGAGAAAAATGACATAATTCGTAGCTTAATCTCTTCAAATTATCGCCCATACTACAGCAAAATCGCTATAAACATCATAATAACATGGAAAGAGCTGAAAACTTTCAAATTAAACTCATATAATAAACAGATTAAAATTAACGCTTTGCTTTAATCATTTATCGTTATGGCTTATAATTAGTAAAATAAATCCTAGCAATGAGTTTGTTGTTGTGGGCTTATATGAGTATATAATTCGAGGACTAAGTTTGACCTTGACGCGTGTTCAACCCTATGGCACTGTTTCTCATAAGTCGCGAGCCACCCATGTACGAACCCCGAAATCATTCATGAGGCAGCAACAATTGATCATACTGTGACAGTCATAACATAATTATATTAAGCAGTAAAATGAATCACATCACGCAATTAATCCTTAGAATTAAATTTATAGATATATTAGCCAGGTATATTACTTCCTTAAACATATAAAATGCTATAAAGCCATTATGGATGATCAACATGCCAATCAGTTCAAAAGACTTCAACCGAATCAGGAAAATCGGTTCAATGGTGTAAACTTAACATAAATTTTATCGTAGAAAGGAAGAGTGTAACTCCCTTTCCGTTTCTACTAAGCTATAAAACAACCAACTCATCATTCATCTTCTATACCTCCTTCTTTTTCCTTATTGATTTCCCGCATTATTGAGTTAATCACATTTGATCAAAGAAGCAAAGGCATGAGCAAATCAGTATCCAAAAACATCGGAATACACAGACAGTAACCCATTCACCACATCAAACTATTAAAGATTGCAAATCACGATCAGTAACTACTAAAATTAAACATTACAAATCAACAGAAATCCTTTTAAATTTCAGAATAACTTACAATTAAACTAACCGTCAAAAGTCTTCTCCGGTGGGACTATCAACGCAAATAAGCATTATGATGGTTATATCACCATAGATCAGACGTTGTACGTTAGTTAAATTATTAAAAAGAAACGGCAGCATTTTCCATCAAAGCCTCAAACTTATTAACAATCACACACCCATTTCGAAATATTAGACCAACAAATAATCATATAAAAAATTCTCAGAAGAAGCTTGATGATGAACGGACACAACAATCCTAGCCAAAAAGAACCACCAAAAATAGCGTACAAAAATCAAAGTAGTTCAATTTTTTTACGTTAAAACCAGAAATTAAAGCAAAAAATGAATGAGCAAATTTTTAATAGATCAGATGGCCACACCAAATAGCCGAACTCAACACAAATATACTTATAACAAACATGTAAAACTACGAAAATTCAAAGCATAACCCTAACAAACAATGTAAACCTAGAATTGAGCAGAAACCCTAATTTTCAAACAATAAAACCCACAAAATTTGATATTTTTTTTAAAAAAATCCATTTCAAAGCCACAAATTCGAGCAAGAAAAACCCAAGAAAACTCACCATTTAAAAATCTGAGGGAGCGGAGTGGGTGAGATGAAAGGAAGGGCAACAAGTGGAGCTTTAAAAGGGTGGCGTTGATGGGAAGAGAGGAGAGAGAAGGGTGGTAACAAAGGAAAGAACAGAGCGGAAAGAAAGGATAATTAGTGAGAGAAAGTTGAGCAAGGGAAGGGGGTGGATTGATGCACTGTTTTGTTTGACGAGTGGAATGAAAGGAACTTAAGGGAGGAGGGCTGGTTGTGCTTTTGGTGTATGTGAGGTGGCAAAATGACTATTCATTTTTGCCTCAGCTTAATTCAATTTTGTGAATAAAAAACCCCTTGTAAAACTTTATAAGTAAGGATATAAAATATATATATATATATATATATACTATATATATATATACATATATAATATATATAGCTATATATACATATAATTAAATATTAACATATAATAATATAATCTAAGATATATATATATCATATATATATATGTAATATACATATATATATAATACATATATATATATAATATATTACATAATATTATATATAATACAATATATATATATATATACATATATATATAATATATATAATAATTATACATTATATTATTATTAATTATAATATATATATATCATATATATATAATTATATATATAATATATACATATATATATACATATATATATATATAGTAATATTATATATAATGTATATATAATATATATAATACATATATAGAAAGGATCATGTGAAAACCAAACCCTTAGGGAAAACTTCTATCTTTATCGTAGGATCTTGATATGGAAGGTCACGATTTAATTTAGGCATATACTTATAATTCATATGGGTATGTTGATCGATCGACAATACAAGAGGGGGGGGGAGGGGGAGTGAATTGTATTAGAGAACTTAAGCACTTTATTGCGAATAAAAGAAACTTAAACTAAGGAATTTAAGACTATGAGATTTTTTTCAACACCAGAAATCTCCAAGACAAAAGCCAGAGAGGGAAAGCTGTGGCATGATGCAACACAGGACTCGTCATTATTATGTTAGATAACACCTTAAATACAATCTAAGACCTCTGTTCTCAGTTCCCTAGCATTCTTGAACCTCGTTCCTCAGTTCACATTGAACTTATTGAACCCTCTAACTCTCGATTTCCTTGAAATCCCTAGGTTATGAAACTTACAACCCCTCGCTTCAATACCAGAAACGACGCACTTTAATTACAACTCAATAACAATAACTAAATGATTGGCAACAATATGAAAGTAATAGCTCTGATTGAATTCTTTTCTCAAGTACATAAAGGGATCTTGCAATGATCGCAACATTGCAAGATGGAACGCTGATGTAGGGATTTTATATCCCATTTTAGAGTCTTTTTCTTACTTATTTTGGTTGTTTCGAGTCCTTTTTAACTTAAYWTATAGTCTATATTCTTGACTTCTACTCCTAACTTTCTAACGGCTGCTTTTAGCGTTTATTCCACACTMTCTTCACTTTTTAGTGTGATTTTCAGGTGCTCTTTCTTTCCTTGTGATCTGGAGAKGTTCGAACACATCTCAAGSCTACCTTGGTCGTGTTTAGAGGTCGTTTGAGGCATTCACAGCGGTTTGGAGACTTTTGGATGCATTAGAAAACTTCTATTAAGCATAACTGTCAGCATAATTATCATTTTGAGGTGATTTTACTTAAATATCAAAGCTTGTTCTGTTATCTTCGTAACAATATAATGTCACGTGCCCAAATTTAACAAGCAGAGTGATAGTTATGATGTTTTTAAGGGATGCTACGCACTGAGTAGCGGCCAGGTAGCGACCGTTACTGACCGACTAGGCCCTTTTGGTTTGCCTTGTAATTTTCCCAGAGTAGAGCCTTGTAGATCCCTGTAGCGGTCGCTACTATTACTTGAAACTATTTTTTCGGGTTTTAATTTTATTTTTCGGGTTTTTTTGTTGGGATTTTTGTGGTTTGGCTTGTTTTCTCTCCACCTTGGGAGCACATAACCTTACTTCTCACTCACTTTTGTAATTACACTCTCTCATACTCTCTTAAATTTAGCTTTGATTTGCTTTCTCTCTCTTRTCTTCACTAGTAGTATTAGCTTAGTTAGGGTTACTATTCATCATCTTCCTCAAGCTTCTTTCTCTTGTAACTTTGGATGCACTTGGAATTCTTGGCTCTTCTTTGATATTCAAGCTCTAGTAACGAACTTCTCTCTATCTCTTGAACTTCTTTATTTTAATTTTCGTTAAGTATTTCATGACTTGTAATTTCTAAGGTTTTGTTAATCTTGCTTTGTTTTACTTAAAATTGTAGATCTTGCCTTAAAGTATGTTGAATATGTTTCTTTTTTATGTTTTTAAGAATTTGTGAGTAGTCATCTTGTTAGGGGTTGGGTGAAGACCCAATCAAGCCATGGTCTAGTTAAAATTGGAGTTTTGTGCTTGACTTGAGTAGTTAATGGTTTGACTAAGCCTTGGTGAATTGCATTTGTGTTTTAAACGCCARAAAATACTTGTGTTGCTACCCCTAATTTTGCAGGTACCAGCGAAAAGGGTAAACTCAATGTCGGCCAGGAACGTCTTGAGCTGTCCTCCGTCCCGAATCGAATAATTTGACTTTCGTTTACATGAACAAGCTCTCTCTAGACTTAGCCAAAGTGGGGCTTCTGTGGACACCCAAAAGTGTTTTCCCAAAGTTGAATAGTTGATGAGGAAAAGTACGATATTTCGAAATAAATTTGATTTCGGAAGTTGTGACAAAATCTAATAAACCACACCCACTTGCCACAGTCAAGTTAAGTTGAGTTTGAAATATACACCGAGGGTCTTAAAATAGGTTTATTTTATTCATTTTAATTATTTTCTATTTTTAGGATTTTTTTAGAGTATTTTCTATAGAATTTATTAGCTTTGTCGGAGATTTGCGCGGAGATATTGTTTTCTCCATTTCTGCCTCCAAGCGGTGCTGAGAGTTTGTGTTCTGTTCTGGTGTGCTCCCACAGATGGACACTAGCTGGGTGGGGTTGCAAGCGATGGGCGAGGAGGGGTGGTTCTTTGTATTGATTGAAGTCAACTGCTAGCATGTCTTCGTAGGGACTTATTATTAGTTTTAATAATATTTATTTGTTTAATTAATATGCCCCATATTGTTGTTTCGATAATTGTTCTTAGGGACATGGTATGTTTTGATCGCAATCTAGGTTGCCGATATTTCCCTTTGCCTCTTTCTACTCAAAGAAGGAGACATTCGTTGAATCTATTTCCTCTGTTTCGTGACTATCGGATGTCGGCTAGTACCAAATGTGCTAATGGTTATGACCTCAGTTTTTGTGTGAAAATTGAAAAACTACTGGTTTCTCTAATTGATATACGTTGTTTCTCGTTAGACCTCGTATGGCATGTTATTCTATTTGTCATTATATGGGACATTCAGACGTTTACAGGTCGACTAACTACCCAAAAACAATTGAATGTCGATTTTGCTCGAACTCACAAATCTGTATTGCTTCAAATGAAGGGAATTTTTTTAGGCGATGTTTAAATTAAATCTATTTATTAATGCATAAATTATGAGTTCTATGATTCTTGTTAATTTTATCAATTTATTAAATGTAAGTGCCGCTTGGCTTTACTATAATGAAACGATTTAGATTCTCTGGTCAAAAAAATTGAATTTAGCTTTAAAAAGATCAATTTTGAAATAATTAAAGATAATTTAAAAAATATCAAAACCATTTTAAAAATCTTATAAAATATTAAAAAAAACACCAAAAATATTGATAATGTTTTCCGTATTTTTATTTAATTACATTGATTCTATTGAATACTATTAAACCTATTTTCTAGAATTCATAGGAAATTCAAATGTGAATCCAAAGGTTCGAAAAATTGTCAATAAAATCAATAAATATCATCATACTTTTTTCTAATAAATTTTTCTTGAATATATTCAAATGTATCTATTTTTAGAAGTTATACTTCATTTACTAACGAAATTACTAAAATAAAATAAGCAAACCAACCACACTTGCACAACTCTAGTTAAAGTGAGTTGAATACATACACCGAGCCCATAATAGTTTATATTGATTTAATTATTTCTATTTTTAGGTTTTTTTTATTTTAGATTTTAGAATATTTCTATAGGATTTTTAGCTTTGTGCGGAGATTGTCGAGGTGATATGTCTCTTCTTTTCTGCCTCCAAGCAGCGCTGACTGTTTGCATCCGTTCTGTGGTGCTCCCACAGTGGGACACTGATTGGGGTTGGGCAAGGCCGATGGCTGCGTGGGGTGGTTCTTTTGGACGTGATTGAAGTCGCACTGCTAGCATGGCTCTTATGAGTCATTATGATTTAATATTTTATGTTTTATATAATATACCAATATTTATTGTTGTGTAAATAATAGTGTCTTTAGGACATGTTATGTTTGATCGCAATTCTAGATTGCTGGATATGTTCCCCTTCGCTTTTTCTACTCAAAGAGACATTCGTGAGTCTATCTTATTTCCTCTGTTTGGTGACTATCAGGTGCCAGCTAGTACACAGGTTGTGCTAATGGTATGACGTCAGTTTTGTGTCGAAATTGTTTTCAACGTATGGTGTTGTTGTGATCGATATACCTTGTTTCTCTGTTAGACCTCAATGGCATGGTTTCATTCTATTTGCCATTATTGGGAAGCTTCAGCACGTTGTAGGCCGACGTAACTACGCAAACAGATTGAATGCCGAATTTTGCGCGAACTCACAGATCTGTATTGCTTCTGTGAAAGGGAATTTTAAGGCAATATTTAATTTGGGGTTGTCTTGCTAAATGAGTGGAATTAAGGGAAAGGTAGTTTTTGAGTGTTGTGAGCATTTTGTTATCCCTGATCAAGGTTAATCTTTAGTTGGATTTCTTTCGAAGCTTGCTTTGTGAGTGATGATTGATATCCTTTTGCACCTTGAAAACTATGGTCATCACAACAAGAAATTAAGGTTCAGGCGACCGACGTATGCACCGAAAATCGTCGCTAACCGGGATTAGAGACCAATTTTCGGTCGCTAACGTCTGTCGCTTTTTTGCTCGGCGCTAAAAGAATTTAGCGTATCGAATTAGCGACCGATGTTTTTGCTGGAAAAGAGACGGAAAATGAGGGAAAAACCTTCGGTTGCTATTTTAGCGATTGGAAAATCAGTCACTAAACCTGATTTCCCTCCAAAAAAATTGAGGGAGCTAGAATACCGACTGAAATTTCAGTCGATAATCTACAATACTGACCGAAATTTTGGTCGTAAATTGTGTCGGGTGTAATAAAAAAAAACCAGCATTTGTTGGTTTCAACTTAGACACTATAAAAAAATAAAATTATACTTATATGCAAATAACAATAGTAAAAAATGAAATAATTTACATAAATTGAATTAGCTAAACTTTATATACAATTGGCTCTAAATAACAAAACACAAACCAACTATTAACAAATCATAACATTGCTTCTGAATACTGATGAAGGATGACATGCATGTTCCTTCTCACCTACAAATTACATGTTAAGAATATATATTAGATTAACAAACCTTTCAAAGAAATAAAATCAAAGAGAAGTATAACTGCATACCACAAAACGACTTACACTCACTGAGTCAAATTGTGAGAAACTCATGTAAAACAGTTTGATACACAGATTTTCTTCAAGGCAAAGGTGGCAGTAAAGAAAAAAATGAAACTAAAAGGAAAATAAATTTATGACGATACAGAGGATATTAGCCATTTAAAATCTATAAATCATCTAAGAATATTTAAAGTGAAATACATGCCTATGTTCTGCAAGATAGCTCAGCTCCATTGATGATAGTTTAGTATTTGAAAATCTAACCACAACAATAGTCTTAATAAATTTATTCTTTTCTTTTGATGTTGATGAAATTTCACTATGTTGAGAATTAGCCATAGGATATTAGCTAGAATTAGCCATGTATTATATACACCCTAATACTTTTTTTTATATTCAGAAGAAATTTTTTGACGCACTCCTTTCTAAAGTAACTTAAATAATCACAATGACACAATCACATGCAAAACCGTATTGCCCAAAACTAATCACATAAAAAACATATTTACATGTAAACATAAATCCGTTTAGGAAAAAAATTATAAACTTAGCAAGGACACCCAAAAGGCCAAAACTAAAAGATAAACCCAACACCTAATAACATCACTAAAACCCCAGCAAGAGATTCAAAAGCATTTCGATGACACATTTCAATAACACATTTCAATCCATTTCAATTAAACGAAAAACATTACACAGCACTAGCTAGTTCAACTCTTATTGAAAATTCCTCAAAAACCCACCAAACCCCTGAATCACCACAACTAAAATAACCCCCATTTTCCCAATTCACTGCATTTTCTTCAGTTGAGACACAACATTGATTGTCTAATTCAAATTAGGGCACAACACATAAGTTCAACTCTAATTAATAAAAATCCCCCAAAACTGCACTAAACTTTGACACCCCCATATCACCCCAAAAAAGACACCTCATTTTTCCCTATTATATTCCAGACCACAAAATTAACCAACATAACAACAAATGCACAATACTTACAAAATTTCGTCAACATAGCTAACGCGCTATGTAGCTATCTTGAGAATAAATTTCGTCAACAACCCATCAAAATAAACCCTTTAAAAAAATCAAATTTAAAAAGTATTACTAGAACAATCAAATTTAAAAACAAAAGAAAGATGTTAATTTTCTTGATTAAACACACCACTTTACATATTAAAACCCTCAAGATTAATTTGTTTTTCAGTTTCGAAGACTCAAAGAATTCAAAAAAAAAACGAAATAAAAGAGATAACACAAAAATCACAAAACCCAGAAATTGAAAATTTGGGGAAAAAGTAGATCATCAACCCCAAAACACAGAGAAACAAAAATCAAAGACAAAAATATATGAAAATTGTACTAATCTAACCAAAAAAGTATGGTGATCGGCAAAAATTAACTTTTTTCAAAAATCAGTAATATAAAAAGAAATTTAAAAAAAAAAAGTCAAGATTTTAGAAATAAAAATTGAAGAATCGAAATGAAAAGAAAAAATAAAAAAAATAAAACGAAACGAACACTCGAAGCTGCGGTGAGTCGCGAGTGGCACAACGGCGGCAATCAGTCGGCAAAGAAGCAGTGGCTGTGGTTGCAGCGATGGGCAGTAAGGCAGTAAAAGAGCAATGGCGTTGTGGTGGTGCATTCGGTGGCGGAGGGACGTGGAAATGGCGTGGCGGGGTGGCGGGAGAAAGGAAATAAAAAGATAGAGAGGTGGGCTAGATGAAGTTGAGATGAGATCAAATGAGAAGGAGAGAAAGAGGAGGGAAAGGATGAGAGAGTAAGAAGGATAGGATATTAGATAGTAGAAAGAGGAGAAGGAAGGTATAGAGGATATCAGTGGAACTGGCGTTGAGGGATGGAAAGTAAAGGCAATTGGCAAGAGCGACAGTTGAGGATAATAGTTAATGAAGTAGGTGTCCTGAGATTGGTTTTTATTAAAAGAACTATTAACGACCGATGTTTGAAATCGTTGCTTCAAAGGGTTAACGCCCAGAGGAGGGGAAACCAAAGCATCAACTCCGCAAAAATAACAGCTTACGACCGATTTCATTTCGATCCGCTATAGCAACTGCATATATCGTCGCTAAAGTCCTTCCGATCTGTTTCCGGCCGGTAAGTCGCTAATGGACCAGAGACTGTTAAAAATCGTCAGGCTGTATGGAAATTTCTAGTGTGGCATATGACTCGGAGAGAATTAGAGCGATTAGGATTGTGTTGAGGGTGTGAAATTGTGACGGCTTAAGTGATACATTCCATTCTTGGGTTTAAACCCAACTTCGTTAATTGGCCCTATGCGGAATGCTGAGAGAAAGAGAGAGTTTCCCTTTTCCGAGTTTCATGATATTAGCGCACGACAAGCTTCCAATTTAGTTAGGACTTCCAAATCACTTGCCCTATATGTTTTAATATTAAATTAATTTGATAGTCGTTAGCTTATTATGCCAATTGATACCACAAAAACATAGACCTTAGTTATCAACTGAATGCTTTCATTTCTCCTAGTTCGATCCTCCCCACTTACTACAACATTGGGTTGTTTGAGAAAGCTCAATATCCTCTATCAACCGGTCTTGTTAGAAGCACAATAACGGTGTCGAGACAAGCCATGCAACCGCTCGTGCAGAAATTGAAAGGTTTACTAAATATTTTTAATTGATTGTTGAATAGTTATTAGAAAGACAAGAAATTTAAAAAACAAAAAGGCCCCCCAAAAATTAGAAAGTTGAATTTCTATAATTCAATTATGCAAAGGGTGTTAGGATAACGATAACTGCCTCAAATACTTACCGTGCAACCCATAAATTTCAGTAGGTGAAATATTTTTTGAAGTTGCCTGGCTACTAACTAACTGCCACACCTCCCCACGACTTCATCATTCAGCCTATAATGATATATTTATGTAAAGAGATCATTCAACACTACAAAGAAAAATGTATAGAGACGAATTTGTAGGACGGATAATATATACCCGTTTCTAAAAGCGCGAAAAGTTATATTCGCCTTAAATATTAAGATCGTACAGAAAAATGGTAATCTGTCCATGAATCTTTGGAGACTAATAAGAAATTCGTCCTAATTTAGCGACTGTAATTAAGTATATTGCGTCCCTAATTAGGACTGATCATATAATGCCATTCTCTAAAATTGTTGTAAACAATTATTTTAAAAAAATAGTAAAGAAAATTATTTATTCGGACATGTATTCCATATCCGTCCTAATTTAGGAAGGTTTTCCACTCGATCCCAAATTGGGACTAAATAATATTTATCCGTGCGCTATGACAGTAACAAGGGCCAAAAGACATGAAAAAAATCATACCGAACGACGCAACACATACATCGTCATTTGTATAAGCATCATACTCACTTCCCCCATCCTCTTCTAATCTGCTATCTACAAAGCTCCCCACATGTTTCCTCTCTCTCTCTC
>SNQN01007553.1:0-31052 GCA_008642245.1 Bassia scoparia | reverse complement strand
GTATGAACGAGAAGAATTTAATAGGCGATATTGTATAACAATATGTCACCACGCTCACATATATCACAACAATCATCATCGATAATATATATGTACAACCTACCAAAACTTATATCATCAAATTGATCAAAGTACACCATTCAAATCTTGATGTATAACCAATTCAAAAAAAAAGGGAATTAAACTTCAGGAATGCTCTTTAACCTTGGTCTCCAAGACCTATGATGGGTTTCACAATGAACACTAACTTTAACCAAATGACCCAAAACTTGTTCATTAGAAAACCCTTGTTGTTCCACTTTGTTCATCTTCCCTAGCAATTCTTCCAATTGCTTCTTTGTGATCTTCACCTTCACCTCTCTTACTTTCGACGAAGGCGTCGAGTAATCATCCTTCCTATCATGATCTCCCTTCTTCATGGCGGATTTYTCGTCGTCGGTCATCAACGCCGGAGTCCAATCTTCCCCTCCCCATTCAACCTTAGAGTCATGCCTCAAGCAATTCCCCATTTTTCTTGAGGTTTTTTGGGGTTTGATTTTCTTAGAAGAAGTGAGATATGATGATGAGAAGGTTTCTTTGTTTTTTAAAGGGTGGTTGATGATACAATATGCATGGTATGCAAGCTAAGATAGAGGTGAGTGCTTTATATATACACACACATTATGTTTGGTACGTAGTGGAAGAGAGGGTCAAACCAAACATGTTAATTAACTTTTAGTGGGCCACCTAGGACTGGAAGCCACATGTAAAGCAGGTCGTGTTTAGGATATGACTAGGATTTTGGAGGCCCTGTGTCCGCAATTATATAAACATGGACCCTACATAATACGAGACTATATAAGTCTAACCGTTAGCAAAATACATGCTATTTTTTTATTTTTTGAGCCCTTTTCTCTCGAGACGCTGCGCTTTCGTGCTACTTGCGCATGCTCATGCAGGTCTTAATCGTGTAACATATAAGTCATTTAAAAATTATATTAATAAAGAAAGTTGACCTAGTAAGTTTGATCTTACTACTATTGCACTGCTCTATATAAAAACACAACCATACAAAATGTGTATGATTATTATTTTGATGGGCAAAAAGGGGGGCCCTTTGGCAATAAATCATGAAGCAAAGGAAGGAAACAACTAATAAACGTAGCTAAGATTGCATGTGATGAGGTGACTCATAAATGTCATTATAGATTGTGATGCTTCTTGCTTTCTTCCTTTTCAATAGTTGTTGGTTGAGAGTTTGAGTTGTTCCTCTTGTGATGCTACGTACGTGTTGATTAGCTTGGCTAAGATAAGCTTGCATCTTGAGCCTTAGCTTGCTAGAATCACTAACAGCTCATTTCTAGTTTTGTACATCCAACAACTAGTTAGACACTACTTGATTACCGCGCCTCTGTACCTGTCTCTTATACACATCTAGATGTGTATAAGAGACAGGTGGTATGCAATGCAAGATGTGTATAAGAGACAGATATATATACACACATTATGTTTGGTACGTAGTGGAAGAGAGGGTCAAACCAAACATGTTAATTAACTTTTAGTGGGCCACCTAGGACTGGAAGCCACATGTAAAGCAGGTCGTGTTTAGGATATGACTAGGATTTTGGAGGCCCTGTGTCCGCAATTATATAAACATGGACCCTACATAATACGAGACTATATAAGTCTAACCGTTAGCAAAATACATGCTATTTTTTTATTTTTTTTGAGCCCTTTTCTCTCGAGAYGCTGCGCTTTCGTGCTACTTGCGCATGCTCATGCAGGTCTTAATCGTGTAACATATAAGTCATTTAAAAAATTATATTAATAAAGAAAGTTGACCTAGTAAGTTTGATCTTACTACTATTGCACTGCTCTATATAAAAACACAACCATACAAAATGTGTATGATTATTATTTTGATGGGCAAAAAGGGGGGCCCTTTGGCAATAAATCATGAAGCAAAGGAAGGAAACAACTAATAAACGTAGCTAAGATTGCATGTGATGAGGTGACTCATAAATGTCATTATAGATTGTGATGCTTCTTGCTTTCTTCCTTTTCAATAGTTGTTGGTTGAGAGTTTGAGTTGTTCCTCTTGTGATGCTACTACGTACGTGTTGATTAGCTTGGCTAAGATAAGCTTGCATCTTGAGCCTTAGCTTGCTAGAATCACTAACAGCTCATTTCTAGTTTTGTACATCCAACAACTAGTCCTGTCTCTTATACACATCTAGATGTGTATAAGAGACAGATATATTTTCAGTCTCCCTATCATATGAAGTATTAGGAAATCAATTTAAATGTAAACTTTGAAGTGCTTGCAAAGAAACTATATGGAAGTCAAGTTTTCAAACATTGTAACATATATAGCACGTGTGACTATTTCTTAGTTTTTTCAAATGCAAGACATTATTAAACAGTGAATTCTTTTCACATTTAGAAGTCATCCTAGCTTGTATGATCTTTCATTGAATGAACATATTTAAAATAATGAACATGTAATGCTAACCGAGAACATATCATCAATATATATTAATTTTGAATCATGTAGAAATTCTACTCTTGTATAGTTTAAGTTAAGACTTGCATGACATATGCTTYGAGAAAATCAGGAGTTTCAAAATTGGATGCTACCCTAAACTATTTTAAGGCCATTCTCTTGTAACCAAACAAGGGAAAAAAAACAAAATAAAATTCAGGTTTTATCGTCTACATTTAAATAAGGAATCATGTTGCTCGCATGTGACTATATGTGTAGTCTCATGTTCAACTTTAAGATCGAAGAGTGTTATGATGATATAAATTTTACATAAAAATAAAGTTGCATCAATTTTATAAAGTTAAGAGGCTACGCCTATGGTAATCTCAAGATTTTGAGGCAAAGCTTCTTTACATAGTCTTGTTAAATGGATTTGTACTCCTTCGTAATGCTTTTACTTGGTTAAGATGATAAAATGTGGGTTTTAGGGCAAAACTTGTCTAAAATGTGGGTTTTCTGAATTTTGAATACTATTTTGAGGATTTAACGACATAATCTAGCTAATAACATCCACCTTATGATAGAATTATGTAATATCAATCGGAGGCAAAGCAAAATCATCCCACATTTGGAAGATCATTCCAAGGCTAAGAATGGGGATAAAAATTGATTCAAAGATCACTTAGCTTGGAAGTTAGAAGAGGCTCTAACAAAATTGAGCTATTATTCATTCAGTCTTGAAAGGTTTCAACTATAATCTAGCTGAAATCAACACTATTGAAGGAACTTTGCGTAGATTATTAAGATACAATACTACTAATTAAACTGTTATAGTTAGGCCCGTTTATTTTGATCTGAAATGAACTGAAATTAAACTCGCAAATAAATTCTGAAGTGTAATAAATGCGAGAACTAAAATCGTCTGAATGAACTAATGTTTGAACTGATCTGAAACTGTCGTGACATTGAATTGAACCTTAAGGTGTGTCCTGAACTCACATTTGATACGAAACCTAAATGAACTAAGTTTGTATGACTGACATCTGAACTTGATTGTTAAATTTTACTAAACTAAAGTTGTCCGAAATATTAACATAACTGAAATGTCATCACAATTGACCAAAGAAACGGAGCCTTGATGATTCAAACAATTACCAAAACGGTCAAAAGTCGAGACATGAGGTAACTAATTTAATTTAAGCATTTAGCATTAGACTTCTAGCTAATTTAACCTTTTGTGTGTTTTTGTTGAGAAAGTTGATTCATAAGAGATTAAGAGACTAGTTGCCCACTTCTCTTCCTTGGTAATAAGCTAAGGTGTGCACAACTTTTCACCATTAAAGATAATCATGATTATTAAGCCGAGCCAAGTAGCTAATAATTTTCAAAAAGGGACACCGTGGCAAAGAAAGAATGGGTAAAACTCAAAAGAAAGAAGTCAAGTGTGAAATGCAAATTAGGAAAAAGGGATCTTTAGAATTGGACATAGAGCGACGTCGGAGTGGGTGTGAAACACACAAATTAGAGGAATCTTCACCTAATCAATTTTTTTTTTAGTCTTTTTTTCTTTATTTTGTGTAAAAAAGGAATTCTTTATTTAATAGTTTTTACCTAATTACTCATTTAGCTATCATTATCTCCGTCTTCTTGGCACTTTGTGCACTTTAATTAGGATAATAATCAATGCATTTCCTTAATCCTAATCATTCTTATCACTTCTTGCAGCTTAATCAATGGATATATAATCTATCCTTACTTTTAGATGAAATTTTAGAAAAAAGTGATTCACGCTAAATTATTGAAAACGGATTATTTACTCTTTTTCTTAATAAAGGTCAAATTAGTAACGCGATGAAACCTCTGAGAAACGGATGGAATTTACAATATTGTCGATTTCATTTTGTCGCTTTAACATACATGAAATTATTATTCTTCGTAAATTGTTTAGCTAGCCTTATGATACAATATACTGTATCTGGTTTTGATGTTATAGTGAGTTTTTGTGTGTTAAAATGAGATTACTACATGTAATAATGAATTCCAATGTTAATATGTTTATAGGGCAGTTGATTTTTTTGAATAATATAGTGGATTTTTTGCATTATATAGTGAGTTTTTTGAATGATATATTAGTGAATTGTTCAACAATGACACGTGTTTTAGCATGGTGTAAACTAATACTATTGTGAATCAGATCCACACAAGTTATATTGCTTTCTTGTTTTTTGGTTGTGTAAAATTTTTTTTCAACCAATAAGTTTTGTGTGATGTAAGCTACACTATTAAACATAGCGTATGGTAATAAGATTTATTTATTAAAAAAATATGTATTCTTTCATACATGTAAGCTAATTAATTAATAATATAGTGGATTTTTTGCATTATATAGTGAGTTAAGTTCAATTCAGCTTAGTTCAGTTCAGTTCAATTACCTAATCTAATTTCCTTCTCTCGTAAAATATTCATTTCATTTCAGTTCAATTCACTTCAGTCCAAAGAAATAGAGCTTAAGTCTTAAAGTATTCTATTTTTGTCATTAAAAGTACTCTAATACAATATGTATGTAAAATCAATCAAGTAGAGGAATTGAAGGTGTTTGCAGCAGTGGCTTCAAGCCTTCAACTCCACATTTGATCCTAGTGATCAATGGTTCAAATTCTCATATTTTCGTTGTAAATGTACCCCGTTCTTGCGGCTCATTCAAAAAAAAAAAAAAAACAATCAAGTCAAAAAAGAAACCTCTCTTTTTTTCCCTTTCATGTAACTCTACTCATTTAGAGGAACCTAATTATACCAATGATCGATAAGATTGTGTAAATTCGTAAAATAAACTTTGCATAACATTTTAATTGAAAATTGTTTTATTTTATTTTATTTGTCAAATAAATAATAAGTATTTAAATGATACTAAATTTTCTAATTGAAAAAATATTTAATACTCATACAAGATTATAAAAGATGCTTTGGTTGAAAGAGAAGATGGAAAGTAAATGATGATCGTGCATTATTAACTACTCGTAATCAGTAAAATAGATACTCCGTATTATTTTTTGATATTTAGAGAGTCACAAGAACGAGATGAGAATCGATCCCAATCAAGATCTCTTAAAATCGAGAGAGAAACTCTAGTCACCTGATACTCTCAATAAAATAGATAAAAACAGTCTATCAATAAAATAGATATTATTGATAGACTGTTTTAATACTCAATCATTACAAATGTATAGTTCAAATGATAAAAGTATTGGACTATTAGTTTAAAAAAAAGAGGTTTGCGTAGATTTAAGTTCTTGGTCGAACATATTTTTGTAATTACGGAAGTAACAAGTATCATTCTCTTTCTATTTTTTAATGACAACTGTACCGCTGTATGTTAGTTTGGGTGGTTTGATATTCGTTCTCCTTGTTGTATCTGCGATGTCTTGTTTTTACCATTAAAATTTGGTAAGTAACTTTTTCATTTATGGAACGTGGCTTTTGCATTGTCGACATATAAGTGTGAGTATTGCACACCAAAGGCTTGGAAGATGTTGAATAGAATCGTTAATCTTTGTACAAAGTAGTGGACATTCAGGCTAAGCCAAGTGTCGTATTGCTATAGTAACTTGCTTAGTTGCTTCTTATCTTTTCTTAATATCGTTTTGGTTGGTTTGGCCAGATGTTTTCCAACCTTTCATATTTGGATTCTCTCCTTAGATTTGGAGATAGATGATTTACCACAATGAAGACGAAGAGACAAATTATCTCTGTTCCAGAATTTCTGACACTTTTCTCTAATGAACGTTTTTATTGACTAGATGATAAGATGGATACATTAAATTAGATGAGTAAGATGAACAATTGATTTTTTTTTCTTTTATATAGCTGACTAAATTAGTATTTTCTTCTTCAATTAGAACGAGTAAGACAAACTCTCTCTCAGTTCCACGAAATTTATATTGTTCCCTCTTAGGAACGTCTAGTCGTTAGGAGGAATGATAGATTTTTGTTATAAAAAAAAAAATCGTCGATGTTGTTGGCTTTGTTTTTTGGGCTTGAATGCGGATGCAACACAACCCATCTTATACTTGACGCGGATTAATTCCACTTATAAAAGAAAGAGAGAAGAAAATTTGAACCTATGACCAAATTAAGCTGATGGTTGAGACTCGAGATATATATAATATATAGATATATATATATATATATATATATAATATATATATATATATATTATATATATAATATATTTATAATATATATATAATAACTACTCTATCAGCAAGGAATGAAATAAAAATCGAATTGGGTCATGTGATGAGTTTGTGAGAGACAAAATGACAAATTATAATGAAATTTCTATATAGGTGACATCAATTTTATCATTTCTCCTAGCCACTAGACGAGTAAGAACGATTACATTATATAGAGCTTTCAAACGCGCAAAGCAAGACACAATGTGCCACACATTGGTCTCAATTAGTGTAGTATACGTCAGTTAGTAACCACTCACCAGTCACCCCAACTAACAAGGCGTTTATGCAATGCCAATTGATTAATATTTAAATGAGTTTTATAAGTATGTCGAAAAAACAAATTAAGTGTATTACCAACTACCAAGTCCTTATATTCTCTCGATCATACACAAAATGTATAAAAATATTGGTGCGTAGTGAACTAGTGATGACGCTATTGTATTCAATTATTGCTTTATTTTTATTTATTTAAACTTATTCGTTTAAATAAGTTAAAGTAAGTTTAAATGGTTTGTTTTTGATGACACAATTTTTAAGAAGTGATGGACAACAAAAATAACATGAATTTTAAATTAACTTAACAGTGGTAATAAGCAACCATTTTTTTTATTGTTTATTACTCCTCTATTTTAATTAAGTCATTTCACACACACACTATATAGGAATGAAAACACAAATCTTAGGTGAAAATTAAAACTTTTAATCTTGACCGTAGGATTTGAGATGGAGCGTATCACGATTTAATTTAATGTATATACTTTGTATTTCAATCTGGGGTACATGAAATAGATTTAAAGGGGTACAGTGTACTGTTCATGGCAACAGTAGTTGAAAGTCTTGTGTACCCCTTTATCTGCTTGTATGTACCCTTAAATGTAAAATGTACCCATTTTTATTAGTTTTCAAGTTTTCAATATAACATGTGGTTTTCATTTGAATCCTGACTATATATATATATATATATATATATATATATATATATATTATATATATTATATATATATATAATATATATATTATATCTATAATATATATATATATATATATATATATATATATATATAGATTTAGGATAAATGAGAAGAACCCTTAAAATGAGAAGCGTGAGAAAGCAATCTTGATGGTTAGATTTTGAATAGAGGGTCATTTTATTTCACCAAAAAAGTAAATGTGCATAATTTTATACATAAATGTGCATTTTCATAAAAAAAATGCATATTCATGGAAAATTTGTGCACATTCACTATAAAACTTATGCACATGCCTAGCCGTTCCATCTTAAAAATCAAGGGCCAAGATTGCTTCTCACACTTCTCATTTTAAGGTTCTTCTCATTGGATCCTAACCCTATATATAGTAATAATTATATATATATATATATATAATTCTATATACACACACAAGTTATACTATTTCAAAGCTAAATGGTAAGTATAAATAATTAAAAACACTTACAACTTTGTTTAAAAAATACTCCAAATTATTACTCTTTCTTTCGTTTTTTATAAATGTTCCATATCAATTTGATACGATGTTAAGATGTTTGACCTAGATAATGGTGAGTAGTTAGGTTAAAACTTGAGTAAGTTGGATAAAGTGTAAATGTTGAATGAGAAATGTTTTTTGAAAAAGTAATTTTGGGTGAATAGATTGGGTAAAGTGATAAAGTTTAAAAGGAATAATTCATTAATATTAGAGTAAATAAAGTAGGTAAAAAATGAAAAAAATAAATTAATTTGGAACAACTAATTGAAAACATCTTAAAATGAAAAGTGGAACAACTAATAAAAAACGGGGAGAATATTATGTTAAAATAAGAAATGGAATCAATGCCGCCAATTTTTCTAATGATAACAACGTACCATTTCTTTTTTATTTCAATTATTTTTTCATCATTCAATGATGATAATAAGTAATTGAGTATGTTCAACCTTAAATTTTAAGTACACAATAAAAGAAAATTCTTCTTTGTATAATTTAGCACGTGAAGTAACGCAATCAAAGAATGACTAAAACAAATTGAAGTAGTACGTAAAGAGAACATTGAATAGCATGTCAACTTTGAATGTACGTGAAAAAAATATAATGTTGCATCATTCTCAAAGAATAATTTTGCTTAATCTTGTACAAATAAGTTGAACTCCCTTATTGGTTTGGAATCTGGCTCAGGTTAATTTGGTCGAATTTGCTGGCTTGACTCACACTCAAAACTTAGGTCATACTTGGCGCGAATTAATTTCACGTATAAGAAAGATGGAGGTGAGATTCGAACTCGTGACCTCTGTATCACGCTAGCTCTGTTACTATATTACCGAACCATTTGTCCATTTCAACCAAAAGGTTAAACTGATGGTTGAAGTCTGCCCAACCGTCCAGGAATATGTTATATACTCTAACAYGAAAAATTAATTCACGCAAATTAGAGCGTGTAGAGAGTCGTCTTAACTTCACAAAGGCTTTGTTAAAGATGAAAAGTATGAGATCCTAATATTATTAACATGAAGATTTTTTTAAAACATTATTGAGAGAAGAATGKGTAAATATTTTTATTAGAATATATAAAATATTTAAAATTTGGGGTTTTTTTAATGATAGATCCTATACGGTAGGACACTTTGCACACCCTTTTCACCGACCCTGAAAGTACTCTTATTCAGAATTAAATCACTCAACCTCTAGATTTGAAAGGTTATCTTCTTACCACTAGGTCAAACTACCCAAATTACAAACTGAACTACTTAATCGGATTGAAAACTCGCTCAAGTCAATTCGACTGAACTGAATATATTAACTTGACACTCTCAACTTTGGGGGATATGTAGGGCACGGAAAATTTATATCCTCGGAGTGCCCCTAGTAGGGATTAAATCACGTAACCACTATATTGAAAGGTTATCTTCTTACCACGAGCTGAGGCCGAGTCAAACTTTCAATCACTCTCAAGGAATACTAATACAAGTTTGATAATTTATGTAGTGAATACATACACTTGGGGTTTTGTCAGTGAGTCTACTGAGTCTGACTTAGTACATAGTGAGTCTAAATGTGGCACCTAACTTTGAATGTAAACTACTCCAGGTTCTGCTTCAAGACTCTTCAACTCAACTGTGTTGACGATGTTCTGTTTCACCAACTTCCATGTAACTTGATTAATCGTATTTAGAGCCCTTTTGGGCTGACTCATTGCATGTAATTATAATTTCATGTGCTTTAATTTTACACAAAACTGACTGTTAGAAAAAGTAAGTAATCCAATGTATGTTACTTTGAATTAATTGTTATTTTAAGGTTTGTGTTTGGTTAAATGGTTATGGGATAAGGCTCTGTTTCTTTGGACTTAACTTTGGAGCTGAACTGAATTTTAAACTTAATAAATTTAAATGAATAATATTTTTATGGAAAGAGGAACTATTAGGTTAAGGTACGGATCGGAACTTAATTAAACTATGTTCTAGAAATAATTCAAGAAAACAGGTCCTAACTAATTTTATTTTTTTATCAGAATTTGACATATGAGAAATGAAAATTTAGGGAATAAAGATGGGATTGAGAATTTCAATAAGATAATTGTTTACCCTTGTTTGTCAAATGAATTTGAGAATCATCGAAAGTAAATATAAAAATTATTGTTTACCCTTTTCACACAGTTAGAATAATAAATGATTAGTGAATTCTCTTCTCTTACTATCCACCCTCCATGAGAGAGATATAGAGCCTAAGTAATCTCATTTTGTTATAAAGTTGTCTATTTAGCACCCTTTGTCTATTTTTATTCGCTATATATAGCCAAAAACTTTCACATTTTTCGGTTTACATGTAACGGCTAAACAAGAATAATGAAATAGGGATTTTTTGGGTTTGATATAATCGATTATTAATGCATTTTGTAGATGTCATTTCATGCTCTTTCATGACGAGTAGGATTTTTTCCTGACGAAAAAAAAATTGTTAACCCAAAAAATAAAAATAATATATGTAAAGCAAAAAAATTGTTATGAGGGGTACATAAAAGCACTTCCAAGGCTCCAATGGTTTAATGGAGGGTCTAATTGTAATTTATATATTGGTAGTAAAACATGACACTTGAATGTTAACAAAACATTATTACTTATATTTGTATTCATTATTATCATTAGTTATTCATCATTATCGTAATAATTATTATATCGTTACGTTAATCGTTAGTTCAAATTAAGTTAATTAAAATAATTGACATTGAATTGAACTGAGGTGAACTGAACCTTAACTGAATTGAGCTGAACTGAACTGAAATTAAGCTGAAATAAACAGGCCCTAAGGCAAGAATAATATGACATTGAATGTTGAAATAACCACAAATTGACAATCCACAACAACAGCATATGATTCCCATTTGTTTGCTACAACAGGGATTTTCTGCAATAAAACTTCTAAATTACAGGCCTTTCATCACTTAATTGCAGAAAGTGTTACAACAATAGTTTTACAATTCAGAGTAGAATGAATGATCTTTGTATAATGTGGGTTGATTGGTAACAAAGTATTATCTGTATTCTTGAAAATTGGTGTGGACCGGTCGCTGGGCGTGCTCCACAGCCTCCTGTTAGAGAATCACGAAAAATTCAAGCATATATATACAATAAGCATATGGCTGATCTCCACGAAGAACAAAATTACACGCAATAGTTACCCTCTGTCTTTGACACGATTGGCAGACACACACCGTTAATGTTACAGTTGAAGAAGTGTCCGAGAATTTCCACTGCACTGAAACGAACCATCACCGAGTGAGCTAGACAACAAACGTACCAAGCAACATAAGCCCAATGACTCAAGTCATATCAGCCTAAGTAACAGCAGCAGTAAACGAAAAGTTGTCAACAAATTAGGCGCAATGACAGCTAGTTGTATAGAGCCGGAATGATCGGGTTAGAGATTGCTTGAAAGCTGTGCAGGCAACGATTGAATATACTAACTGTATAATCAAAATACACCTAAATATAAAAAAAATGTGGTGCAAGCTCGCACACAGAACTAGTTCCCAAGCTAAGGCTCAGTTCAAGTTCAAGGCTCCAGCTTGGTATCGCCTCAAGTCTGTTTGTATTAGTAATAGATCTATTCTTTATATAATCAAGCCGACAGCAAAACCCCATAAAGATGCAGCACAATCAGCAAGTCGTTATCATATGCTTTTCTCAGAACAGTAAAAAAGGATGACTTCACGATACAAGTATATTACTCGATGACGTAGAAAGGCAAGGATTCATATATATACCTCATGCTGTTGCTCCACAATAATTTGAGCCATCATCCTCACAGAACCCTATGGTTCTACTGTAACTGCAGAGTAACAGATAGTTTGATAAAACTCTCGGAGCACCATTACAAAAGGGAGATCAATCTCGTAACACAAAACCCATCATAAAATTAAATTCTACTTAGTATGAATACAGGACGTTTTCGAAGAAAATTGACTAAGATTGCTTTTTTCTAATTCCTATCCACACCTATCAGACACAAAGAGAGAAAATACAGGAAATCTAAATTTTTCAAGTGTCCATCCCTTGATACATATCTTGACAGTCTCTCCAAACTACAGTAATGCCAGGATAGTGAACAATATAGCATTTGAACAGCATATCTATCGCTCTCACACAATCACACTATATCTCACCGGCGTGAAAAAAAACAACAGCAATAACTCTATCTTAAGGAGAGGAGCATGCCTCTACAGTCCAATGCATTCATAGTCGAAGTCCCATCAAACATACCACATAGCATCACCCTTCTTTACGACTGACAATTACGATCCCTCGTCTTTATAACAAACAAGACCAAGTAATAAATATAACAGCAAGACTTCAATGAATCAATATGTTTCTCGCACATATATTTCGTTTATCTAACCTGACCGTACAAATACAATCGTTTTCTGTAAGTCTGGATGTCATAAGCGGCTATTTCCAGTCCATTAAAACTCAGTTAATCACTTCACGAAGTCTCTATGCACCTATTTATGAATCTACGCACACACTGTCAGGCAATCTCAAACGACCCTAAATTGTGGGAATAAGTACCTCAAATATTGTGTCATGACCGTAGTGTACACTCGGCTTAACACTACGGAAACAACAAATCACACACACAGCTTCACTCTTATACATAATCACAAACACATGCGCTGTGAGTATAAAAGGGGCCTGTCTTTTTATATGTTTTATACTTTGACAGAAGACATGTGATTTTAACAATTAAATGTTAACCTGTTAATTAACTTGTACAATGTCCACACAGTCATCCGTAATTAGGCACATTAAATACTTAGTTTCTTTGATATGAAAAGGATGCATGTGGCATGGAACAGACTTTTTTCTTCTTCTGAACTGAAATCAAAAAGTGAAAACTGCGAATAATCACACATTGCCATACATTTCTTGGAAAATGTTTTATAGAATCTGACCTAGTGGTAGAGTTGGTTAGCAAGGGCCTTCTCACAGGATTGCTACTATTTTTTATGATCACATTATTTTATTTTTAAAAAAAATTGTAAAATTAATTCTCTTATAGTCAACGTGAAGGATAATATCAACACATTGTTGGAAAATATGTGTATTAAAGAGCTTGAATTATTGGAAATATCCACAATTGCAATTTTCACTTGCACAGTTTCAACACATTTTTCCTTTTTGATCAATGGTCTATAGTTGAACTCCAAGCAGGCTTAAATATTAACTGAGCTTGAATTATTCACTGTTCACTTCAACACATTTTGATTTTTGAAACCATGATAACAACAGATGAGATATTGGTAATGCTTAAGGTTAAACCGAATTAAAACAGACAACAAATGAAAAATTGTCCACTACGACAAGCTGTTGGACTCTAAACAAGCACCAAAATTTAGCTGGCCAGTCATACCAGAACTGGAAACAGATTTACTCATATAATTTGTAGATATTTTCCGGGTGATTAATAGTTATTTTTGACTTTTATGAAAAACTTAAAATCATCAAATTAAAATAAGGGAATTAACTAATTAGATATGACAGCAAGCAGAGGACAACATAATACCCATGTCTATAACCGTTCTTTGGTTCAGGACTCTACTCGAGGTTACTAGGGATATACATGTCTCTTTCAATACTCAATCGGTGTGTAAGTCATGCATTCACAACTTCTTCTAATAACAAGATTTGCATTCAGTTACAACTATTACTTGAAAAAACGAACAAATTTGGATCCAAAGTAAAAATTACTTAATTTTCTTTCTTTGAAAAATTGGAATTTTCCAAGTTTTCAAATTGTATAAGTAGCATGATTCCCCATTCTTACTTGTCCATTCATGTATCCCATTCTTGTCGGTGATGTAGGTAACTCGACAAGCTTAAGCTAGCTGCAAAATAGACAACATTTAAATGTGGAAAGAAAACAATGCCCTAGAGAATCATCCAATAAGTAATAACTGAAGCAATGAAGGAACACATATCTAGTTGTTTACAGGAAGATAATATAGACACATTATGTAAACCAAGTTAAACAAGTTAAGCTGTTCTCTAAGGATAAAGCCGAGGAGAGAGCAAATGGAAAGCACTTTAATTCACAGTGGAAGAAAAATGTGAGATGTAATGACTGTAAAGTTGACCACTTGACTATAGGGTAATAAATATTTGTCATCAAACTACTCTAAAACCATAGTAGTGGAGATGACCCTGATCTAAATACAATCCAACCAGACCTTAAAAATATAGCATACTGTAATCTGTTCGATGAACAAAACAGAAGTGAATTAGTGCAACACGCATACAATTGCAGTTGTAATCAACTATTAAAAAAAACATGAATTGATATAATGAGTCTTCCTGAATCCAGCAAAGGGCATACTAGTAGACAGAATATAGCATAAAGGAAAGCCAGGTGAAAGAACTAGATTTGCTCAGTATCAAAAGGACAGAGATAAATGATTGAAAGTTTCAAAAGTCCAAAAGAATCACTTTCCGGGGGAAAGTAAAAAGGAAATACCACTACCAAAAGAACTTATGATAAAAGTTAGACTCAATACTTCAATATTCTGGAAAGCATGGTATGTGGCACAATGAAGATAAGGATATAATGGAAGCCCCTCAATATTCAGATGAGAATGATAAACAAATCATAATTGTAACATGTTGTGCAGCTAGGCATATCCTTGGACAATTTTCACCCAAAATGTATAAAATAACTGAGAATTAAAAATCCACAGCCGCACTTGCACACTCAAAAGTCAAAATCCACACCCACCTATACGGCTATGCTAATAGCAAAAGGAGATAAATCCAGCAGCCCGCAATGGGAAAGCCAGTAACCACACCCTTATTGCTTCTTAAGTGATTTGTTCTAGTTGCTTCAAGGTTCATTGATCTACTCCATAAAAGTTTYATGTTCTCCAATTGTAAGTAGAAATCACAGTTTATAAAGCACCACTTGATGTTTAGATGGAAAACGAACATGGAAAATAGTTTTAGAATTTTCTTTAGTTTGATTTCTAAATCACAGAACTTAGTTTTCACATGGGTGAAGAATGGTTATSTTAAAGGGGAAGAAAATTWCATTTTTAAAAGAAGTTATCTACATGTCCATCGGTCCACCCTGTCTTATCCAACCAAATCCCTTTCTCCCCTACCATCGGCATCCACTAATTCAGTGATTCCTAACAATATCTTGATTGGAACCAAAGAAAAGAAATCGTAATGTCCTGTTTTGCACTGAGCCACTGAAATTATTTCCCATGCTCCCATATGAACTGAAAAAAATGTGTCTTTAACAATCAATAAAAGAAYGGATTCAAACTGACCTCCCCACTTCTCTGAATCAAGTATCCAGGAGCAGTATTCTTGATTTGGTTTCCCGAGAAAAGCTTCTGAGTATTTTTCAGGATCACTAGACACTGTGGAAGCTATAACCTTCAAGGGAAAAAAACGAAAGTATTTAGTTYCCCATTCATCAAAGAGGAAACAAACGAGACTACACTATACAGAATCACTCCACAGCTTACATCTATTTAAAATTACAGGCATGAGTGAATCAAAAGTCCTTATTTTCAACAGCATCCAACAAATATTGTTATGATACATCTTTAGTTAAATGAAGCTAAAATTTCTTTTCAAGCTAGATGCATTTCGCAAAAGAAAAAACGTCAGTAAAGTTATTTCTTGTGCTAACCTATATATGACTTCAAGTTTAAGTCATGCACCTACATTCCCAAGGGAAACACCATACTAGCTGAAACTTCATACATTGTAACAAAAACAAAGACTAGTATGCATCAGCCAGAAGTTCAATCCATCGAAAATTCTGATGAGCATTGAAAATTTACTAGTGAAGTATCATATTGCTGCAAGAAAATTAATAACGATTACAAAAATGGATCTGCCARGTGTTTTGATTCATTGATTGTTATCACTTTATCTTGGCAGCAAAAATCATCTCGCCATATTATATGTGACAAAATATTGATACTACCACACATGAAAGTATGAAACCAACTAATAGTACCAATAGAAAATTAGATTATGCAATCAATTGAACCATCACATCTGCATTTAATATTGCATCAATCTACTCATTCTAACAATGTTGATAAGGAATCAGTCTGCTCGTTCTAACTTCTAACAATTGTTAAGAAACCCCCAAGACATTTGACCCATGATAATCTAAYAACATAATGCATACTTTTCATCCAGCAAACCGATGAGAAGTATAACCTGTCTTAATTCAGGAGYTTTCTCCTTATCATGATCCATGACATATCTGCAACGAAGGACAATGTTTATTCAGAGTAAGCCATGATCTAAATTGKGAAAAATTAAATTTAGCTATCAATCGTTCGAAAATTACCCAACGGCATTGAACAGACAGCTATTGTCAGACGGGATTACACGCCTAACAATGATACCTTCCATGTTGCTGAGAATATATTACACCTACAGCAAACAGAAAACAACAATGGGTTATTACATACGAAGCATTTCGAAAAATCGAAAATTGCATAAACAAGCAGAAAGAAGAACACGAAACAAATGCATTTCCACAAGTCACAATGTAGGGTGCTTATCGACGAGTCGATCACGAGCTTGGGGTGCTCGACTCTGCCTTTTGATTCGAGCCGAGACGATACAAGCTTCGTTTAAGTTTTAGCCCTCTTCAAACCTACATTTTTTGAGAAAATATTTGCTATATGTTCAATCTTTTTGCGTAATTTTTCCATTTATAGTATATTAATTAGTTTATGTTAAGTGTCATGGAAATTTTGTTTTCAAAATATAATGTTAAAAATCATTGATTTTCTATAAAATTATCGAGTTTCGAGCGAGTACGAGCAACTCGACGAGTGTTGACCGAGTTTTGATCGAGTCGAGCACAGTTGCTCATGCTCAGCTCAATAAACACCCTCACAAGAAATGAACATTTCATGGCATACAGAACAGTATTACAATGCAAGAATCCAAGAAATGCTAGCTCAAGTAATCAATTGTTGGCACAAATGAAAATAACACCAATTTAACAAAGAATTCAATGGCTAAAGAACGAATTGACCATCAAAACAGAAATAACTGAAAATTAACACCAATTTGAGCAACTGAGTCAAGTACAAAATACAATGATAACTTCAAAATTCCGCAAGTAAAGACAACAGATCAATCTACCTTTCCAACTAAACAAGAATACAAAAAATTCAAGAAAATTTTCATTTTTACAAAACAAATGGAAGAAAATGGAAATAATTCTAGCATAATAGAATCAAATACCTTTTGATAGTATAAAATGCTCAATTCTATTAGTAATACAAGAAACAAAATCAGAATCAATACATACAAATGATACAACCATAAAGAAATATAGAATCCAGCAAACAAAAGAACCCAGTTTTTCTTTGATGCGAAATCTAAATCACAACCACAAATGTGTGAATTAAAAGACAAAATTCCCAGAAAAAAAAAAAAGAAACTTACTTTGTTGAATTGGCTTCTTGTTCAGAAGTAGGAGAGGAGCTGAATTTCTGAAAAAATTTGAGAAGTGGCACAAATATGTTGGGTTGCCGTGTATGATTGTATAATTTTGCAGATATAATTAACAAACGAATTTAAATTGATTGTTTTTAAGAAGTTTTTAAATGCAAGCAAGTGTTGTTTTAGGCTGTTAATTGACCCAAACTCTTGCTTTCTGGATAAAAGATTATTTAGAAAACGAATAGTTCAACATTCTTACTCTTTTTTTTTTCAACCCTTTTTAAAAAAATACCCTTCATCTAAGGTGGCAATCTGGGCATGGCTTGTGCCTGCCGACGGCTCACAATCCCACATGTCAAGCCCACGGTCTCGTGTAGCATTGTTGGATGTGTGAGTGTTCTATATCACCCGGTCAACTAAGCACAAATGACAATGTTAATTGGCCGAGTTCCTATCAAATTTTATAAAATAAGTTCTCATAATCAATCCACGAATCGTGTCATGTCGGTGGCATTGTCGTGCCTCGTGTCTCATTTATAATTCCTATGATATACCATATCATCATGGTCGAGAAAACACAACATTCAAGTCGAGTGAACCATCATCTAGCCAAACGACATTATTTTTTATTGTCTACTTCTATGTACGATGAGTTGTGCAAGACCTTCAATTTGTACGATGCTTCGAAATTCACTTCGTATGGTATGGCACAAGCAGTGCGGCAAGTGACAAACAGACAACTGAGTCACCCTTGATCATTTCGATTTCACTTCAAATCACAAAAATGGCAACTAAACCCAATGTGTCATTGTAAATTCCGAAAAGAATGCTTTACGATACTAACAAATCATTCCGAATTTCAAATGAGACTGACATGAACGCCGCTCAGCAGAGCAAAGGAAAACCAGTTGCAGCTTGCATAGGAATTTTTATAATACTTATGCTGATTTGATCACATATGTTGCAGTATAAAATAATTATGCACATAGCAATATTCTCAAGTTCTCATGTCTGTCGTCAAACAGCCACGTAAGTACACGAACCTAGTCAGGTGAATAATATAGCCCGCCAGTTATCTGAATATCCTTAAAGCCAAGGTGTTGTCTAAAAAAAGCGGCAAATCTAGCTAAAAGCTCTAGCCTGCTTCAAAAGCGAGCCAGATGACAAAGCATCCACCAAACCAGCAACAATATATTCCAACATGTTAATTGGCAATAGAATAGAGAGGTAGCAACAGATTATCAAAACATAATTTGCTCATTGATTGGAAAAACAAAGAATCCATAACACCCTCACTCTAATAAAAGTGTGAGATTCAATACTCTAGGGTCATGCTTTGACAGTTTGACAGTCTTCACAGTGCTAATGCCTACACATCATAAAATAAGTGACGAGCATTGATCTGTGCACATTGAGCATCAGATAAAGAAAAATGAAAGAAACTTCGTCAGATGGCTCAACAAATGCTCCTCACCATGACAGCTTATATCTCCACTGTGTCAATGAACTAAATAGACTAAGATCAAACCTACAGTGCAGCAATGCACTCAATCTCAACCCTGGCATCCAAAGGTAATGCTGCAACCTGGTAAGTTGATCGAGCTGGAGGTACAGAGGAAAAATCTGCAAAACCAACAACCAATTTTAWTAAATACAATTCCCAAACATATAATATCGCATTTGAAATGGTATAGYGTATAAGTCAGCTGCTTAAATTTGTGATGAATGATTGGCTAGTGGGATGTAYGATTTACTCACATTTGGCATAAACCTCATTCACTGTCTTGAAGTCTTTCAAGTCTGCCAACCTAAAAAATCAAAATCAAACAAGATATAGTCAATATTAGATGCCTGCTATAAGCTCCACATTCTCAAAACATTGAGAAGCTAATATCATACTTACATGATGGTTGTTTTAACAACAGATGAATAGCTTGCCCCACTAGCTTTCAAAATTTCACCCATGTTCTTGAGGACCTGAAAATTGTAGTTAACTTGAATAAGGATATCTCACTTTAGAATTAGAAATTTGGATATTTGTTAAACGAACTTAGTGCAGAAAAGGATGCATGTCCTGGATATGCCAAACTATACATTGCCCCTCCCTCTCTTTAGATGTAGAAATGTAGTTCTGGAAGCAAGAACATCGCACTTTTCAATCAAAAAATAAACCCCTAGGCATGTGAGAATGTGAATAATTGATGGCAAAACAGAAAACAGTTCACATTAATACATCTATTACTGCATATAGAGAGCCACGTTTAACAATGTAGCAAATGACCCAAGCAGTTATATGTTTGTCGGTTTATCCTTCAAATGTTCAAGTAGAGAATTCCATAGTATCAATTAAAGTGTACTTGTGTCATCTCCCAACTCATGATTCAACAGAGTTGTTAATAAGGAAGGCAGTTTCAGGCCCTTCAGAGTTCAGACATCCCATTAGCCACAGGAAAAGAAAACAGATAGTTATGAGCATCAGATGTCACGTGACTTTTAAATACAACTTTGCACTGATACTTGCAGAATCTCCTATTATGCTAAGCTGATTGATTAYTTTTATATAGAAATCACCATTTGTAGAGCACTAAGAAATGCCCTAAATAAGCATCAAAACCCYACAAATATAGTATAAAGCACGATGGTCAAATTAAAGCCATAAACATACTTTTATTAAAGAGCTATAATGGTTTCTTATGAGGGTAAAGCATTCTCAAAAGTAGAGTGTGGTTGAGCACAGTTCGCAAAATCCTTATTTACCTGCTCAGTTTGATCTTCCACGCTTTCAGACACAAATTTTCCGGTCTGCATCCAGGCAGGTATTTTTTTTACATCAGCAAGCATGTATAGTTATCTAAAGATCAAAAGACAAGACAAATTTAATGTRAAACTAATACCTCTGGCACAAGACCTAGAACACCGGATACAAAAACCATGTTGTTTGCTTTGATGGCTTGAGAATATGGTCCCAATGCCGCAGGAGCCTTGTCAGTTTGAACAGCTTCCTTTAAGCCTATATMAGCAGTGAGAATGTGAGATATCAAACACATATACATTTACAATTTTACAGAGTACAGACTCCACTGATCAGTTTTAGAAAAATGAAAATCAGAAATTTTAAATATGTCAATTTAGCTCTCGAGTAAGGAGTTCATAAGCGGAATGTCCTGATAAATCGACACCTCCTGAAGGTTGGTTCGCAACTTGTAATTGGTTATGGTTGTCTTTAATAATCAAAACCAGAGGTTATAACGTGTATCAGGTAACAATGTCACGATCTCACTATATAAAATAATAATGGGAAAACAGCTCTTAAAAATTAACTATAAGTATTTTTTGCAGTCTAAGAATTCATATTTTACATTTTTACTATGTTGATCAATTGAAAAATGTGAAATATGAGCATATTTTTCAAGAAAATATACAGTCTATTAGGTTTGTTGCAATAACAGAATCGATAATAGCAACCCAAATGTCCATCTATCATCACTCAACTTCAATTTAAGCAAGTTATTCAACAATTTAAACCCCATTTCGCTAAAAAGAAAATCCTTGAAAATAAAACCCTAGCTTTATTTAATTTCTCTCCAACATTCACCAATGGGATAATCACAAGCATAATCATTAATCACTCATCTTAACTTTCTGATACATATTTAATCATAAAAAAATTTCAAAAGACTGAATTTAAAAATCACCGAAATTTTCGAAACAACTTTTTGAATTCAACTTTCTGATACATTTTCTCTCATCAGCCATCAATTGATCTTTCGAGACAAAATTTCCTCAAATTTTCATTAAAAATCCAGGCTTTATTCAGTTCTCTCAATGCATTAGACTACAAATAATTTAAAACATAAATCACAATTCACAAAGTGAAGAAATTGGGTTCCTTTTGAATAGGGCATAAGCGACAACTTCCTTAAAATCATCATCAATCGCAAAAAAAAAAAAAAACGAAAACAAAAACAAACAATCACAAATCGTAAGATTTCTCATACTATTTGATCATCAAACATTTCCAAACAAAATCATCAAAACAATGTAAAATGACAAAAATAAGGGGAGGAAGAAAGATTACTGCATCAGTAGAAATGGCGCGACAAGCAAAGGGTTTGGAACGGCGAACATTGGAGCCACGAATGAGACGCAGCTGAATCCCGCGGCGGCAAATTGGCCTTTAGCGCGAAGCGCAGTGGTGTCGATCGCCGGCAATTGGAAGTCCTTGCAACGCACCACGCCATTGTGTCGTCTTTCTCTTGCTTTTGCACTTTCACTTCACTTCACTTTCACACTGTTTTGTGTTTCTTTGTAGTTTGGTGTGTCTTTTAACCTCTTTGAGTCTTTGTCTTCGTGTTTCACACTTTTCCCTAATGGACTAATCATGGGTTGGGCTTTGTTATATTATTGCCCCGTATTACTTATTATCGCCCATTTAAATAATACTTTCTCGAAATTGCCCCTAGTACAACAACCATCAACCACAACCCATCCAACCCCACTGCCAGCTGCCACAACCAGCTCTGCTCCACTGTCACAACCCAAACCTGCGCCCACCGTCACAACCCCAGCCCACCACCGAACCCCAACAACTGAGCCACCCTCAATGCACACACCACGCTATCACCACGTTGCGTCTAAGTTAGACGCGGTGCCATGGACCTGCGTCTGGTTAGACGTGGTGCCATGGACCTACGTCTAAACCCAAACGCAGGCCATGGCTTCCACGTCCAACTCCGAAATAACCGTTGTCCGCAATTGCTTAATATGACTTCTTTGCTTCGATAATGTTTGTAATTGCTAATCCAAAATTTACTTGCAAAATTATGGGTTTTCATTAGTCGAGAATCAATTGTCTAACAATCATTGCAAGTTAAATGTGGGAACTCATGTTGAAGTTGGAGATGCCAAGGGATGGACTATGTTGCACGGGGACGGCTGGAGGGTGCGTACCGCGTCCCCGGACAAAACGGGCACGGGACGGCTCGGGGACGCGTTGACTTATCAGGACGGTCAACAACTGGCGGGGACGGCCGTGAAACTCACAGCCGTCCCCAGGGCATTTTCTTCAAAAAATTAAAAAAAAAATGTTTTGTGCTTTCTATTGGGCTTTGTCGACCCATAACAAAAGCAAAATACCAACACAAACCTAATTCATTCAAAAATCACTCAACTTTCTTTCTCTCTCTTCTGTCTTCTCTGTGGGGTGCTTCTCCTTCCTCGGGGCTGCTCTGTTGCTGCTCGACGGGCTGCTGCTCGGTGGTGCTCGTTTTCCTCCAGATCTGTTTTCGGCTTTTCGCCATTTTCTTCTTTTGCTTGCTTCTCCTTCTCTTGCTACTAATATTCTGTTAATATCTTGCTATTAATTTGATTTTGTTGATTTTGTTATATTCATTCGGTCAAACAACATTACAACAGTGACACTGTTACTGATTTTTGTTTTTATTCTTGCTATTCACTGCCTAATGCATTCACTGCCTAATTTGTTATGTTTTGATTTTGTTATTAGTGGTTATTTGCTGATTTTTATAGGTTCTTTTTTTAATTATTTGTCAATTGGAAAAATGACAATCCTTAATTTTTTTTTTTTATGGACTTATAGCAAACATTGACTACGTTATTTGTATTGTTATTTTATTTTGTTCATTAATATTTCTCTTTATTTATTTGCAATACTCTATTTTTTATTAAAAAAAAACCGTCCCCGTACCGGGAATTTTGAAATGTCGTTTCCCGTCCCCGTCCCGTACCCGATATGTCCCCGTACCCGTCTCCGTGCAACCTAGGGATGGAAATGGAATGCAAAGTTGGGTGCGTGTACTGTGTGGCTACATTATTACTTTTGCAGGTTGGGTTTACGTGGCTGTTCGGAGGTAGTTGGATGTGCGGGTGGTGCGAGATACCTGTGTAGGCTGGGTTCGCGGGTGGCTGTGCGGTGGTTGGGTGGGTTGGGTTCATGGGTCTGGGCAGCTTGGTGGAATAGGGTGGTTGGGGGCTTTTAGAAGAAAGGGATAATTTTGGTAAAGTGTCTCAATTTTTGGGACGAATTTAAGTAATTTGGGACGCGAATTAACAATTGAGTCATGGGTTTGATGGGCTCCTTTTTTGTGATGTCATAAATGTACATATTAACATAAGACATAACATTATAAGTTATCATGTATTTATGCATTACTTAGTTATTTGTTAAGTAAAATTCTTTGTAAGGAACAAAAAATTATTTGTACGTAAATGATCGAGTGAAGAAGTGAATAAAACTTGTTTTAGACATCATATAATTACGTATTTGTACTTGTATTATAATGTAAGTGTAAAATAATCGATTTTCAATTGTAGTTTTATTTATTTCCTTTGTTGTTAATTAGAGATTGATTATTATTTTATTTTGTTCCTCTTATGTTGTATAAATTCTACATAAATTCAAAACACGCGTATATATATGTACATAATGTAGTTGTTTGTTATACAAACACCTTCCTCACTGATAACAAATCTTAGCTTTTGAATATGTACGAATATTGCATCGAAAGACAAGTTACAATATTATTTTCGAAACAAACCTTTCGAATTGCATATGAAAGAAATGTAAAACTAATTTGGCAAAAAAGTATATATATATATATATATATATACATATATACATATATATATATATATTGTTAATTAATGATAATAGAGTAATTAAATGTCTCATTAGTTAAAATAATAAAAGTTAAAAGGTTACTAGTTAAGGAAATCCATGCCTGATGTCAAACTTTTGATCATAAATCTTAAAAAAAAGAAAAAAATTTATTATTTTAACATAAATAATTATCATACGTTTTATATATCTTGTTACTCGAGCTGTGCTTCCGATGTATTCTCATTACGCTTTACCCACTTAATCGTTAAATTATCTTTAAATACTCTTAGTTTTTTTTTTTTTTGACGAAAAAAAAAAAACTATATTTGTTGTTCTATATCAATATAATTAAAAAATTACAACAGGACTTAATAAAAACAAGGACAACCAATATTTTATTTCCAAATCACACAAGTCAACAACCATCCTACCAATTCCACACTAATTAGTATCTTTTTTCTTATTGCAAATATATCCACTGTTTTAATTCAATATTTCTCTCAATAGTCTTAAACTAGTAACCTACTGTTAGGATTAAACCTTAAATTAACAATTTCTTATAACCAGGACAAATCATTTCTAATCAAATTAATTTGTAATAACTTAATTGCGGAAGCGTATTGAATCCAATGAGTATTGTGTTGCTATAATCAAAGCTGCCCTTAGGTTTATGTCTCCAATAATCACCCCACACTAGGTTTTCATCTCTATTGATAGGATGATAGAAGACTAATGTTTTTGTGTTATTGGGGACATTAACCCTTGTGTCTATTTATAATAGAACCCTTCCTAACCGTCCCCATCATGAATTATAGAAAAAGGCCTAACGGTTCTACACACTATAATTATTAAGCCCTATATAATAAGACGTAAATTAAGCCCAATCATAAATATAACTTAATGGGACACTTATTTGAGGTTGAACCCATATTGATAAGCCAACATAATAACAATTATAACTAAATTGCACACGTAATGTTATCTAGGTCCATAATATTCAACAATCTCCTCCACTTGGACCAAATACATTTAAAATGTGTTTGATACTTGATAATTGCAGTTATTATTTTAACCTATGAGCTCAAAAAATCGCTATCTAAAATCTGAACGTCTAAAACAATTCGGTGTCATTAATTACATCAACACAGGATCAAAGAGATCTATGCTACATTTGCTCTACTTAGACCCATCGAATGGTCTACAATGCAAACATAATTAACGACATGATATCAAGCATGGAGGTAGCATGGAATTAAATCTAAATGTGATCCACATTATGCCTTTCAACTGGTCCAATGTATACTTTAGTAGATTACAATATGATCTAATAGAAGAGAGATAAACTAATACTCGATGCCTATTTCTGCCAGAAAATACCTTAAACCATATATCAAATATTTATTCATATGATGCAATGAAAAATTGACAAACTCCCACTGAAACGTGTATTCTTTTATGACATGTCGCCCATGCGAGCTGTTGTGTCATCAATACTGTAACGGATCCGCAATAATGGATGTTGTCACTTTATGCTCTAATGACATTGTTTACCCTCTCTTTCTTTCCTTAACAATAGCTAAACTTGACTTCAATGCAAAGTCGGAGTCATCAATGGTACCCAATAACTTTAACTTGAACCGACTTTTATAAAAGTGAACATTTAATCGCTTTTGTTCTCTAACAAATTAGCGGTTATAAACTTTCTGACTGTTTTCATTAATCAAGTCCTGACTACTTAGATATATCTGCCTAATTCCAATCCAAATGTATGCAATATCTAGACTGGGGTCAACAAGCTGAGCATACATCAAACTCCTACTGCGTGATGCCATAAGGTGGATTTTCTTCATTTCTTAATAACCTCAAACATCTTTGGGCATTTAGTTGAGACTGAATTGTCTCCCTTATGCTACAAGGTATGCACTGGTTATCAATCTTGCATTGCACAATTATCCTTTTCAAGACCGTTTCGATAATGCCCTTTTGTGATAGCCTGAGTGCTAGATGGCAAGTTTCGATGAATCTGTATCCTAACAAAAGGAGTCTCCAGATATCTTCACTCAATGTTTGATAAGGAAATCGTCTTGGTTTCGGCAAGCAACCTTAACTTAGTTGTTGGCAAACATATTGTTTCGACATATAAACCAGAAAATTGCTTAACCCACTGACTCTATGGTAAACAAATCATCAATTGCTTTGTTCCAAAACCATTGAGACATGACAACTTGATGACAACTTAAAAATACCTGACGAGAACTTGCTTGTCTCATAGATGATTTCTTAATTTTACAAACCTCAGTTCTGAATCTCTTGAAACAAAAGTATTTCGATTGTTGCATATATATGGTTTCTTCAATGTACCATTGAGAAAGCCGTCTTAACATCATCTAATGTAACTAAGATCAAGTATGCCACATAGCGCCATCATAATCTAAAAGGATCTTTAATCAATGTCCTTTCCTTTTGAGTATAAGCCTTGGAACAAGAACGTCTTACCTTATCACATTGTCGTCTGAATCCCTTTTGGTTATTAAAAACCATTTACAACCATGGTTCATTACATTCGGATGAAACAAGGTCCAAACGTCATTGTCTTTCGTGGACTTATTCCTCATCATGGCAATTCCACTTTGAAGAGTTAGGGCTTTCAATGGCCTGGCGAACAGTGTTTGGACCTCTGGACACCAGTCCATCTTCTAGCTATTGCTCTTGATAAGTGCAATCAATTCCTCCTTATTCATGCCACACTTCTTGTCTGAAGAGAAAGCCAATGTAATCATCTGAATGCATCTTCTTCTCTCTCTAGGGATCTCCTTAATGGCACCCGTTCTTGAGTGTTGAGTTTGCCTCAATCTAGGAATATCCTTGATGATTCTGAATTAGGGGAACATTATGAGTTTTCGGACTTGTCTTGAACCTCTTCAGAATAGAAATTGATCATGGTTAAAACAACTGAGGAAAGAAACAATGTTCCTCTTCAAAACTTAACTCTTAACTTTATCTTCCCCTCAAACTCATTCCATCTAACAAAATCTATGCAATTTCCCGTCTCAAAAAATGTTCTTGATGTGGATCAATAAACATTTACCCCCTTGACTTTCTGGATAATCCAAAAAGTAACAACTAAACAGTTTAGAATCCAGTTTTTTTCTCATTCGACTATAAGCCTTGCCTCAGCTCGGACAACCCCAAATGGAAAAGGCTTTATTACTGGGTTCTTGCCAACCCAAAGTTCATAAGGGTTTATGAAGTCTATTATGTTGGTACTCTGTTACAGAATATAGGTTGCGGTTTTTAATGCCTCTCTCTTCAGAGTGACTCTGGTAAGTAGTGGTGATTATAACATCTCTCACATTCCTAAGAGTCTATTATCGTCTTTCAGTCATACCATTCATTGATGAGTTCTGGCATGTGTATTGAGGGACGATGCACTCCTTCTAGGAACGAGCCAAATGGTCTGACATTGTCACTTGAACCGGTCTTTCTGCCATAGTATTCACACCACGGTCTATGATCTACTTTCTTAATACTTGCCTACATTGATTTTCAACTCAGCCTTATAAGATTTGAACACGTTCCAAGGCGTTGAGGATCTTCTCATGAATTAAATATAGGGTAGCAAACGAGAATAATCGTTATGAACGTAATAAAGTATTTGATCATTTCCAAGAAGCCTGTAGTGAATGGACCACAAATCTGTATGTATTAGTTCTAAGACATTTGAGCTGTTTAATGCCCTAACTTTCTCTTGTTTGTTTGTTTCCCTTTGATACAATTATATGCCAATTAAATTCTGATAAAGTCAAGGGAATCACGAAATTTCCATGCTGACACAACGTTTTAATTCTTTTCTCTAGAAATGCTGTCCTAAGCGCTAATGTGCCAAAAGATGATTAATTCTCATTAGCATTTTCTTTGTAATCAGTACCCGAATGCAAAGTTTCCTTAGAATGAGCAATAGTATCATCAAATATAGGTTATCATAAACCAGACAAAAAATCCAGATCCAACCAACTTGAATAATGAAAAACTAATCTTTATTGTTCAAAAGAAAAACATTAACACGATTTCCAATTGTTAGAAACTGAATTGGAAATTCCCCTTAAGACGGTACAACAAAAAGTCTTTTCAAATCAAATAAATCCGTCTTAACATAACTAAATTGCCTACAGCTTTAACTCTAATTGCCTTCATCACTCCACATGATGTATCTTTCACCATCTAAATCAATCTTTTGGCTATTCAGCACCTTTCGCATGGAAACACTTATGTGAAGTAGTAGCACCAGAATTCTAGCCTCAAAGCTGTTTGGGTACCGAACTTAAATTGACATCAAAATACAAAAAGAAAGACAACATATCCTTTTTCGCAACGCCAAGCGTGGACTTAGTACATGGTTTTCTTCTGATAAGAAGCTCATACCACAGAAGAAGCATCTACGTTAGTTATACTTATTTATCCTTATTTTCCACATGTTGCTGTCTTGTGGGTACGAAACAACATCCTATCCTATGTTCTTCTTGCTTATCCTATAAAAGATGTCAATATGAGCCATTTCTCGTCTGTTCTTGCTCTCAATCTCTCGTTCCTCTTGTACACAATGCTGAATATGAGCTCATTTAAGTTCCACTTCTTCCTGACAGTTATAACTGACCTTAAATGATTGAACTGTTTAGGAAGAATATCAAAACCAAAGCACGAGCAATCCTCAGACAGCTCTTATAGTGCTCTTAATTTTGAAGCAATATGAGACATTTTCATAATGTCTCCTGTATGTTCCCTGTCCTTTATACTTTAGGAAACAAGGACTAAGCCAATAAAGTGCTATTTCCGCCTTTTGTTTTTAGCAAAACGCTTTTCAAGTTCAGCAGGAACGATTGGCATCCTTTCTTTCGAACATAATCCCTGAATGATTCCAAAATTGCACGTTTCAGTGATCATAACACTACAAGATTTCGTGTAAGGCCGATCCGAAATTATCGACCGAAATTAAAATCGTCGGGTAATTATCGACCGACACCGACCGCATTGGTCGGTATTTACCGACCGAAAATCGTCGGGCATTGCCGACCCGATTTAAATCGTTCGGTTGTACCGAACGAATTACGGTCGGTGAACCCTGATTATACAACCCCATACACATATTTAATAAAAAAAAACAATTCCCAAAATATCACCGACCCAATATTCGGTCGGTGACATGCCTTTCGGGATTTAACCCCCCCCTCTTGTTTCTATGGAAAAAAAAAGAAAATCAAATAATTTACCGACGAATGCGGTCAGTAAATGTTTTTTAAAATCGAAAAAATATTTTTTATTTCATTGCGACTGCAAACAAATCCAAACTCAACAACTCAAATCAATCGACCCTCACTCCTCACTCACAACCTCACAACTCACTCTCCTCTTCGAACCTCACGGCGACCCACTCGCGCCGACCTCACTCGAACCCACATCCGAGACCCCACACTCTCTCTCTCCTTCCTTTCTCTTTCTCATTCTCTTTCTCTTTCCCTCTCTCTCCCTGCAGTGGTTGCGCTGCTGCTTTTCTTTGTTCCTGTTGCTTGTCCTATCTGGTGTTAAAATTCGCAGCTGTCAAGCGTGCCTGCCTCGATCCTCCTCGCGCCAATCCCCTCTCTCCACAATCGGTTGCTCATAGTTAGGGTTGGAAGTATTTTTAAATTTTTAATTTAATTTTCGACAAATTATTATACAATTGGATTGATATTCTGCCAAATTACTAATTGAAGATTAAATTAGCTAATAGCAAGTTTGACAGGTATATTGTTTATAAGCTAATAAGGGTGTTTGGTTTTCTGAAATTGCAAGTAGCTACAGCATATTAGGGTTTTGGTACCAAATTGAAAGATTCAAGTCAAGTAGCTGATTTTATGCTTTGTTGGAGGATATGGCTGAAGTATCTTGCTTTTGCTGGTATTGAATCATGGAAGTTTTAACGAATGCAACTCTCTAATCCTGGATTTCTGTGATTGAATCATGTTTGAGTGATTCCAATTTTAGGTTTTTTAGACATTTGCTATGTGATCCAATCTGTTATCTGCCAGCTTAGCATTGTTACAATTTGTTGAAATAATAATATCCTTTATACAACACTAACAATTTATAGTCGGCACTTAATAAGTAATATGTGGGCATATATTAAGATTATTACTCATCAAAATCATTTTCATAATTGAAATGAATACCTAAAAATAAATGAATCTTCTACAAAATTCCATAGAATTAGACATATACTGGCAAAATAGTGTTTTAAGTATGTAATCACTGTTCACTGCGTAATACTATAAAAGCCTATCAGTGACTTGTGCTTAGATTTTTTAAAAAAAAAAACCAAATTAAATTAAAGTCTTCTGCAATAGTATGATGTCTACTCTAGGCACATTGTTTAATTAAGTATATGAATCTAAAAAGATAAAATCGCATTATGATTAGACTTAAACTAGATGGATCAGGCAGGCAAAAGAACACACATAAGGATATCAATTCTTCTTACCGACTTATGTTTTTATGGGAGAATAGTTGCTTGATCGTTTGCAATCGTATAAGTGATCTGATAAGTAATCGAATAATAAAACTGAAGAAGAAGAAATGGGCAATTTCTTAATAATGGAAGTGACATGTTTGATGATTTCATAAAATACTCGTTTATATGATTGCACTTATGATAAATACTAATAGAACAAATACGTGTAAGCCCTAACATTTAGCTTCGTACAGTTCGTTCAAATGACATCTTTAAATTAATTCTAACT
>SNQN01007552.1:21603-32921 GCA_008642245.1 Bassia scoparia | reverse complement strand
AATATTTAGTCCCAATTTTTTCTTGTAGTCACAAGATAGCGGCTACTTAGCGACTAACTTATTTTTAGTCGTAAAATAGAGACTACTGGTCTCCTTCAGTCGCTAAATTGGATTTTTGCGACTACTTTTGAGGTCAGTCGCTAAATTCAGTCGCTAAACTAGGTTTTTTTTGTAGTGAGTGTAAATCTACTTCACATCAAAGAAAACCGTATCTATTTATAACTCGGAGTTGTCTACTAGGAAACTATATAGTTACCTCTTTCTTCCAGTAGTGWCTTTCCTCCTAGCACGCTTCCTTAGTACACAACAGTGACCCATAGTATAATGCAAATACTGTACAAGTAATCGAGATAACATTGTAAGGCATGCTAATACATAGTACGATGCTTAGCAGTCTCAAAGGCACACAAATTTACATCACGCCACCTGTGTGAAAATTGAAAAAAGGGATATGCATTAGTAAACTACCATACCCCTTTCGATTAATGTATGACTGAGAGTGAACCTATCATAACGACCCCAAATCGTCTACATAATGGTTAAGGTGGCATAATGTAGTCATGTACCTTCCAGTTCCAAGTTTCTCAACTGCTCGAACATGCTTCTACTTCAGAAACTAAGAAGGGTCGTTTAGTGCGACGTTGTCCAGTATCTTTGGTTGACAGACACTATAGCTAAAGCTTCCATGCTTGCTTCTTGAACAGGCACCAAATCCCTTGAGGCGGAGATAATTCTTTCTGGTAGCTCAGTTTTAGGAGATAGAACTAAGTCCTTGACGATTTTAGAAGGTCTGTTTGAATTAGTGATTGGAGGTTTCTCCTGTGTGTTGACCTCAGGCCATCCTCATATAGATATCATCAAAATTGTGTTGACCTCAATTAGATGCCCGTGCCAGTACAAAAATATTTCGCAATTTTCCTCATGTCACTCCACTTGACATTGACCAAGAGTAAGCTAGATTTGTCTTGTCGTAATCTCACCACTTATAGAAATAGTATTGTTTAACGATTTGGCCAAGGGGAAACTTTTAACCTGCCAATAGAAGTTTAAAAATATTATCTCTAAAAAATAAATAGATAAACCAAGATAGCTGGAATTCCTGAACCTTACTAGTGATCCTTGAGCATATATCTTCATCCTTGTACCTAGGCTAAAAAAAATGACTTCCAAATAATAAGACTGAAGTGAATAGTCAAGATGAACCTAAAAACAAAAGGTGAAGAAAAGCTGGATAAAGTATTCATAAAAGTGAAGAAAAGCTACATAAAGATGAACCCAAAAACAAACATGTTGCACAAAAAGGGGGAAAAATCCACCATTTTATGCAATGTAATAAAAAACTGTCATGAATGGAGTACAAGCCTAAGCAAAATTTGCATAATGGTTTATATCACTTATAGTTTATGCTATCGTGTTATACGATAAATATAATAGAGCGGAATATTCAAAGGGGAAGATAAGATAGATGCTTCAAACATTTCGACTTGTCTATCATGGACGAGTTCTGACACGTCTAGAACAAATAAAAAATCACCCTAGTGAAATGAGCTCCCACCAGGGGGGAATTCTCAACATATATGCCTGAGATACTGGGCAAGTATCTCCAGGGTTATTGTCGTCATTTCAGTCTTTACTTTGGGGTCAACGAAGTAATATCCTGATGTTGGTGTTAGTTGACAGCAGTTCTGTTTGGTTAGTTCATAACGTTGTTTTGCTTCGAATTTGTGACGACTTCCATTGTACAAACCATGGTGAGGGTTAAATGCATCCCTAAGGTTAACATTAGTGGGTATTCTCCCACTTTCTCCTGTCTTTTATTTGTCAATTGCTTTGATTTTGAGTGAAGTTGGAGCAGCAGCTACATTAGGGTTCCATTTTCTAATACTCCGAATTATTTGGCTTTATTGTACGAAGATCTGTGTTGATTTCTTATTCTATTCAGTCGTCAACAAGGACGAATTTTTCTTCTCTTTAGTCTTCAACAAAGACGTTTGATTGGAACAACCCTGCTTGGCCTTTGTATTCATGAATTTTATGGGGCTTTAAAGATTATTTTATTCGTTAAGGTTAGTTGACCCTTTGCCGCAAATGTATATTTAGTGCTGTTGCTGTAGTAGTTGTTATGTTGTTGATTGTGGTTTTTGAAATTTGATTTTGTGAGTTGTTGCTAAGGTTTGTTAATCGGGGTCGAGTATGGATGTTTTATATTGCTTATATAACAAAAGATTACTTATTCTTTTAATGTGCTGCCGTTTGTGGAATCCCATTTATTTCTGATTATAATTATTGGATAATGTATTTAATTTCGTACTTAGTAATTGTTTTTTTGAAACGATTCCACGAAATGAAGATGTAATTTTTCAAATTAGCACTTGTCCCTACCCAGTTACTAGTTGCCACGTGGCATCTGGTGAGTCCCACTCGAGTACTGAAGAAGCAGGTGGGCCCCACATACCTACGTAATAGGGCACCCAATAGGGGTAGGCTCCAACAATGACCATAAAAAAAAGGCACTCTAACACAACTGCAGGAGATAGCCGTACTTTTGTCCCACATTATTTAATTATAATTTTTGTCCCACATTGGGAAAATCACCAAGATCAACCTCACCAAACCCTATAAAAAGGGAGTTGGTGAGCCCACTCCAGGTATCTAATTCTGAACCCACTAAGTACAATCTAATGCCTATATCTAGCTTGCTCGACCTTCAGTTAGGTCTCCTTGCCGACTTAAGCATCGGAGGGTCTTTTCTCGGAGATCCCCCGGGTTAGTCACCTTTGCTTGTTTTGCAGGTTAGCCGGAGGAGACTTGTGTCCATTCTAAGGATGTTGACGGAAGACACGTACGTGCCAGCTGTCATCCCCAGTCATTATTTTCACCCTGATACTCTACTRTTTTCTTTTTAAGTTCCTTGAACAGGAACATATTGGCGCCGTCTGTGGGGAAGACAAGCAAGGCATGGTCAGTACGCGTTACGGTGCTCGTGATGTTCAGCCTGCGGTCAATCAGCCAGGCATGCGGGGAGGGCAGTCTCATCCCCCGGAAGGGGATACAACCTCATTCTCCCCGCATGATTCGGGTACTGCGGTGGGGGGAGAAAGGACCAATCGGCCCTCACCCATCCGTTTCCCTCAGCCGACTGACCCGGTCACTAGGTAGGAGCTCAACGCCCTGCTCGAGAAGGTGAGTCTTCTCACCAAGCAACTAGAGAAGGCTCCGCATACGGGGGGCAACCCTCAGCCTACGCATAGTCAGCCAACACATAGTGTTGGTCCACGTCCTCAGCTTTGTGATTGGCTTGCCTCTCCATCAAGGCTGCGTCCGGGCCCTTTCAGGTTCGATTCTCCCTCGCGGGGACATTCCCAACGCAATGCCCCCGGCGAGGCCCACCCTGCTCCGTCCAGAAGGGGGGAAGAAGCCCCTCAGGTCAAGCGATCTAATAGACCCCCTCTGGACGCCCGAGACAGCATGGACGCTCGCACCATCATCAACAATCGTCGAAGCCAAGGCGTAGCCGCTGCACCCCAGCCTCGGGTCTCCCCTTACCGAGGAGACTCGGGGCGACCCCTCTGCTCGACCTAGCCAGTCCCAACATGAGACTACTAGCCGGTCACCTCGGCATCAGTCATCAAGGTTGCGCGGTCATGCAAACAATTCTCGATCTTAGTCAGTCAGATAGATAGGAGAGAGGGCACTTAGGCTCGACAGCCGATGCAGACCCTCGTCCACAGAACCTCATTCAGCAGGGAGATTATGGATACAAAAGATCCAAAAAAGGTGAAGGTGTCAACGATCGAAACCTTTGACGGGACCACTGACCCCGAAGATCACATGGCAGCCTTCAAAACTCAGATGGCCATACAGATAGGATGTGAGGCGTCATGGTGTCGGTTCTTTCCAACCACACTTAAAGGTATTGCTCTCACTTGGTTTAGTGAATTGCCCTCTGGATGCATTACTAATTTTACTGTCTTAGAAGCATTGTTCAAACAACAATTTATTACTGGTAAACGACATAAGAAAACTAGTTTGCATTTAATGAGTTTGAAACAAGGCAAAACTGAAGGACTGTCTAGTTACATTAAGCAATTCAATGTCAAATCCCTGAGCATTTCGAATCTGGAGGACAATGTTGCTTTCTCAACCCACATGTCAAGCCTCAGACCTAGCCAGTTTAAGCAGAACTTGGTCATCGAGGGCATTACCAATTACTCGGAGGCTCTAGCACTTGCTCAGAAGTACAGTTAGGCCTCAGAAATAAACAACATGCATGATGATCAGCCCTCAACCGAGGGCAAGAGAAAGACAAATGGTTGTCAGAATGACAATAGGAAGAGACCTCGGCTGATGGATGAGGGAGATAGCCCTCAGTTCAACACCAACCAGCGGGAAATCGTCCTTGACATCCAGCCTCTTGACCTCTTGCCCAAACCAGAGCTTGAACCCTTAATCAGTCAAAAGAAGAAGGAGCCACCTCAGAAAGAAAACCCTAGCCGGGCAAGATGTTTATCTCAGTAACAACCCCGGCGAGTATCGCGCGTGAAGTTCAGCCCTTGGCCAGTTTTCTTTCTTTATCAAATGCTGTAAACAATAAAGCTATCACTCGGGATGTTCCCATCGGGTATCTCGAGTAAGTCGCATCTTGTCAGCTATGCTATGACAGATGTATTGTTATAACCAATTGGTTGTAAATAGCAGCAGAGTTTAAGCTTAATTCATGTTATTTATGTTTCGCAACACCGAGCAATGATTTGTTGACCTTCGAGGCAAACGCAAGCCTCGGTCTAACCAGGCGGACCAGGACTCAGGCAAAGTTCAACATACCATTACTTGGAAGAGTACCACTTAACTCAGCTTGGCAATGACCAAAAACGAAAGTATCGACAATTGTGAAATAAAAGCAAGGCTCAGCTCGTAAAAGAAACATGCTCTTTTATGCCAAGTATCAGTCCCCAACCATTGGGACTCCAGATCAATTTTCAAAACATAGGGCTTGTTAGCCACTCGGCTGAAAAAGGAACACCTCTCATCTTGAGGTTGCATGCTCAACTATCATGGGAGACAAGTATGGAATAATAACAATAATGACCAAGGGTCGGCAATGACTCCTTAACCAGGAGTGGGGAATCTACATACCAAAGGTTAGCAATCTCCCCTAACCGGGGATCAAACACTCTCAGTCGAGGCACCATCACCCATCTCCCAATGGTCATCTTTCATCTCGAGTGTTGGTCGCTCAGCCTTCATGGGGATCACTTGACTTCCTGATTGATGGTCACTCAATCGTCGTGAGGCTCATCAACTCCTCATCCAAGTGATGGTCATCTCATATCCCGCGAGTGGATCGATCTCTCTTGCCAACGGATGGGCATCTCTCACTCCAAAGGAAAATACTTGTGCATTTTGACAATACTTGTCAGCCCTTCAACCTTAAGAGTGACACTACCATCTTGAGTGTACCACTTCAATAACATAATTGTTCAGCATTCAGCATGAATCAAAAGGGCACTTCACTCCACTTTTCAACCAAGGTTCAGCCTTCCCTAACCGGGTCAGCTGTGATAGGTGAGACAAGATACTCATGACAAATCCTTAGCAAGTGGTCGACCTTCTCTAACAAACGGTTAGATTTTGAACACGGGTAAGGGGCTAATCCCTTAGACATAAGCTAATACACACTCGGGTAAACTACCCTCAATAGGAAGCTATCCAAAGCATTAGCATGAAGAACTAAAGTGATTCGGTTTAAAAGGCAATTCACTGTTTTAATATTATAATAAAATTATAATATTTGAAAATTATTCGATGCTCAAAAGTCAAAGTTGTTACATTGCTCGGGAATTGCCTTCTTCTCGGTCACTTATATTGAAGGATATACGGATATAAAGCATCAATGAGGCCCACCTTATTATTTAATTATAACATAGTTCAAGTTCAAGCTCTCAGTACTTGCCCTTTACATGCAAGGCTTAACAATGCAAGCACAATATCCGACAGAGTGAAGGTCGGTGCTCGGCTGTTCAAAATGGGCATTAACTATTATTACTTTCAAACACTAAAAAATAAGGAAATGAAAACTCACTCGGCCAATACTATGACCTGAGAAGCAATGCATCGATATATACTCAATCAGTTAGCCAAGAGAAACAAATTATTCGAGAAGTTTTTCACTCGGGAATTTCTATTGGTCGGAGATAAAACAAGCAACTGCAATTCTCAAGCAAATTGAGAGTCGGGAAATCTAACTCATACCCTTATGCATTGATAATGGGAAGTTGCCAACTATTGTCATTTATTATTTCTGAAATGATAATTCGAGAAGTGTAACTCGGTTAGCAACTTGGCATCATCACACTCCATGCAAAGCAGAAGAAAATATAAAATGGTTATGCAAGTCAGCACTCGGCATATATGATATAACTTCAATGAAAAGTAACCGAGCCTCTCACTTGGAAGATGGAAGTACAAGCCCATCCAATAAAACCGAAGGGGTATCTGCTCGGGTACAATAAGCAAAGAACCTGCCATCTCTCGGCTCAATATATGAAGTATAAAATATCGAGGACACCCTCTAGACACTATACTCGGTCGGTTCGTTGCTCGGCGAAAGATTATCTTGGGCTCTCAGGTGTGAGAAATACGGAGTAAAATACTGACCAAGGACTACTCAGTTGGATTAGGAAAGATGCTCAGTAAACAAAGACACACCCCAGTGGTGTATATTCAACATGGTGTAAGCCGGTACTCCGTTATTGCGTGAAAGAGGAGGGAGTAGCACTCATTCGGGACGTTAGTACCCGAGTGTCTAGTACTCGGGACGTCATCAAATAAATAATCTTCATTGAAGCATTGAAATATTAAATAGTACGTATGTGATAAATGTGCCTATGCATTCTCGGTTCGGGCATCAGATTACATGGACACCATGGGTCATAGCACTTGTGCTCCCGGGAAAAGGTAAAGTGAGGTGTTACATCTCAAATATCAAAGCCTGCATGCATGACCAATCAAGGGCATGATACCCAAATATTGAAAGGAAGAATCAAAATACTGAGTTGGCAGACTTCAAGACCTTTTTGCTTGTGTCTTTTTATCTTAACAATAAATACATAAAGTGTAGTCAACCGACATTTAGCTTATGTCTGACACCCTCTATGCTTAGAGTAAAAGCAAAATGGGTGATAAGTGTTATGCCTTGGGAAAATATACACATACTCAAGAAAAGACTAAACCGAGCAAGTGCATTTGGACGCATTTAAATTAGCTCGGGAAGATGACATGTGCTTTGGTTATTAATCCGATATAAGCACGACATGAGATCCTCATCGGACTCGAATGAATCACTAATATATATGAGATAACACATCTCATCCTGAGGGTTGGTCACTCGGCACGTAAGGGGCTCATTAGCTCCAAGTCGAGTGGTGGTCATTCCCTCTTCCCGAGGGAGAACACTTAATCATTTTCTACATGGTCATCCCCTAGTCGGGTGATGATCACCCTTCCCGAGTGTAGGTCATGTCCCCTAGCCGAGGGCATGCACCCGAGATGTTTGGGGCGCATTAGCCCCTAGCCGAGTAGTGATCACTCCCTCTTCCCGAGGGAGAACACTTGACCATTTTCTTCATGGTCATCCCCTAGCCGAGTGATGATTACGTCCCCCTTTCCGGGTGGAGGTCATGTCCCCTAATCGAGGACATACACCCGGGATGCATGGGGCTCATTAGCCTCCTTTTGGGTGAACACTTGACAATTTTCTACATGTTCATCCCCCTAGCCAAGTGTTGATCACTCTCATTTTCCCGAGACTGGCACCCTCGGGAATCAAAGGATCAACTCTCGTTTTCCCGAGGCTGGCACCCTTGGGAATCAAAGGATCAACTCTCCTTTTCCCAAGGCTAGCACCCTCGAGAATCAAAGGACATGCTCACCTTTTCTCGAGGTTGGCACCCTCGGGAATTAAGGGACATGCCCTCCATTTTCCCGAGGATGGCACCCTAGAGAATCGACGGACCTACTCTCCTTTTCTCGAGGATGACACCCTCGGGAATCAAAGGACCTACTATCCTTTTCCAGAGGCTGGCACCCTCAGGAATCAAAGAGACCGTCATAAACAATGTAAGGGTCACCTATCCTCCTCAAGGTCCAACACTTGGTCAAATTTGGGGCTTATTAGCCCTTGACTGAGCAAACATCCCTGAGGCTCAAAACTCGGCTAACCTGGGGCTTATTAGCCCCTAACCGAGCAAACATCCCTGAGGCTCGAAACTTGGAAAACATGGGGCTTATTAGCCCCTGATCGAGCAAACACCTTCGAGAGTCAGGACTCGGTCAAACTTGGGGCTCATTAGTCCCTAACTGAGCCTTCTTCTGCATGACTATGCCATTCAGTCCCCCTCACCGAGGGGCTACACTTAAGCTAAAACATGCATGACAGCCTAGGTGACCTTCCTCCCACCGGGGGCATCGTTTCGGCAAGATCCTTGGTCTGTGACCTTCGAGCAAGCAGCCTGATCGACTCCTTGATTAAATCCCTGACCGGGTACCCTTAGCCTTGTAGGCTAAAGAGTTGCACAACCAGACCAAGCGTATCAAGCATGATTCCGCTTGACACCTAACCTCCCTCGGGTCTCGGTATAAGTATCAAGCGTGGGGCTAATTGTCCCTACCAAGTTACTGGTTGCCACGTGGCAATTGGTGAGTCTCACTCGAGTACTGAAGAAGCACGTGGGCCCCACATACCTACGTAATACGGGCACCCAAGAGGGGTAGGCTCCAACAATGACCATCGAAAAAAGGCACTCTAACAAAGCTGCAGGAGATAGCTGTACTTTTGTCCCACATTATTCAATTTTAATTGTAGACACCCAAATGTGTCTCCCCAAATGAGTAACCGACGATGAAACATACCACGTTTCGTGATGGATTTGATTCTGAAATACGTAGTTGGACTCGTAAAAAAAAGCTCAAAATATGTGAAGTCATGCTTGAAATCATGAGGCAAAGGTCAAATAAGAGGCAAAAAGTATTTTCTTTTATTTCTTTTATATATTTTCTCTTTTTAGAATTTTCTATTTAGTTTTAGGATTTTTTCATTGCATTCTTCTAATTTTTCTGAGTTAACCAGTAATTTTAGATTATTTTTCCGATTTTTCTATAATTTTCTATGAATTTTACAATATTTACAAAAAACAAAATACACAAAAAATACATAAAAATCAGAAAATACTTCAAAAATACCAAAAAATACACGGAATGTTCTAAAACCCCCTAGAACCATATTTTTTGCAAAAGGGGTGTCAGATTCACCACAATCCAAGAAAATCAAGCAAATATTGGTTATAATGACCTATAATCAGCGTATATATGCCCCTGGACCCTATTCCTCGGAATTTGGAAGTGATCAGAATAAAATTGAGCGATATTACGCTCGGTTGAGCGTATATATGCTCCTATGAGCGTATATCGCTCGTTCCACGAGCGTATATATACGCTCCTTTGAAGCGTATATATCCATACTTTGATGCGTATATATCGCTCATTTTTTGGTTTTCGTGTGCTATAAAATACCCTCTTTTGCGATCACTCTTTCGATGGATTCACACATAACGGAACACACATCACACACCTAGAGAATTGACTCACACGTTAGCGAGAATACGGCATACGTAGCCAGCTCACATCTCTCTTCACTTCCTCAATTACTTCTTTTGCTATTAAAGCATACAAAACGAGTTCTAGCGTCTTTTGAATCGAATTGACAAACGAAATCAGGTTATACACCTGAGGTTGCTCAACGACAAAACCTCCATTTCGCAAATCCTTTTAACTTGATTAATATTTATTACGAGTTTCTGTTAAACTAATAAAATGTAGAAACCTACCTTTCAATTGTTGCATGTAAATACGTAGGATTAATCTTCTCATTTTCTTTCTTCTCAATGTCATTTTTTGTTTTCGTCATTCCTTATTATTATCATCAATACTAACATGTTTATTCGTGTTGTCTAGTGGATCGGTCAAATGCACTTTTTCGTCAATACTAACATGTTTGTTTGACTTGTTTAGCGGATCGATCAAAGGCGTTTTCATTATATTCTAACGATTTGTTTGTTTGTAGCGACAATGTAAGGATGATGTATATTTATATATGCATATTGTACATCTGTTTTGTGTCGCACTTCGTATATTCTTTAAATAAGACCGGAATTACGTGAATCACCTTAAAGTCAGATTAATTATGGACAACCGGTTTTCTAAGCTCCATGTTAATATTGACTAATAAAAAAGTAATCGCCTTATCCATTGTAGAAGTCATTATATGTATAATAGTAACCCACCTAGTAACCTTTAGGATTAGTGCGGTAATAAGGCTTGAAATTGCAAAGTTGCGTGCATCCAATAATCGTGTTTGAAAGGAATTACAATAAGACCGAGTAGAGGCCGCAACATGCAGGCGGATTAGGTCAAAGATTCGATCCGTACCATGTCCCCGAACCCACGAACTAGTTACTAGATTAGACCGTGGGGCCATTGTTTTGGCACCTACGTTTCGGGCGTCCATGATTAACCTTTATAGGCACGGTGGCGATCCCCTTACTCGACAACACTTCCCCAATGCACTCATGTGCGGGTTCTGTGGCTCAAGCCCACAACAAAACAACTACACACAACATCAATGTAGGCCCAAGCCCCCCGCGGGGCCCACGGTCTAAAAAAATGTTTATCCCACGACATTGGGAAATCACCAAGATCAACCTCACCAAACCCTATAGAAAGGGAGTAGGTGAGCCCACTCCAGGTATCTAATTCTGAACCCACCGAGTACAGTCTAGTGCCTATATTTAACTTGCTCGACCTTCATTTAGGTCTCCTTGCTGACTTAAGCATCGGAGGGGCTTTTCCCGGAGATCCCCCAAGTTAGTCACCTTTGATTGTTTTGCAGGTTAGCTAGAGGAGACTCGTGTCCATTCTCTATATGTTGACGGAAGACACGTACGTGCCAACTGTTATCCGCAGTCCTTATTTTCACCCTAATACTCTACTGTTTTCTTTGTAAGTTCCTTGAAAAGGAACAACACTACTACAAAAAATGCCTAAGAGAACCCTTAAAACTGGCCTAAGAAAACACCTACAGGGGTTCTTTAGATCAGTGTTCTCTTACATGTAAGACAACACTTGTAAGGAGGTGTTTTCCTACATTGTTGTAAAGAAAACACTTCTAATAAATGAGTATTCTCTTTGGAAAAAGTCAAAGAAAACACCTATCTTAAATAGGTGTTTTATTTGGTTGCACAAACAAAACACCTATCTCAAAT
>SNQN01007552.1:0-19908 GCA_008642245.1 Bassia scoparia | reverse complement strand
GTATCGTACATTATGAAAATTATACAAGTAAAAATAAAGTACCATATATACATTAGTTAGTAGTTACAATAAATTGTACTTTAAATCTTAAACTTTAATTAAGAAAAGTACCAAAATATTTAGCCAAGTCTTAAAATCTCTAGGCCTCTAGCATATTGTCATATAGTCCTTCTCCATTGTTTGATCTAATTCTGTAACATATGAAATCCACATATCCCTTATCTCATTGATAGTTGTTTGACTACAGGAGGAAGGAGGTTTGTTGAAGAATACTGCACATGAAAAACATATAAACAAAGTTAGTCATATGTAAAACAATTGAATTGGAAAAGGAAATATGAGACTAATTTACAGGTTTGGTTGATTTAAAATAAAATAAAAGAATAAGATAGAATAGAAGGTACTTTCTTTTTTAAAACAAAAAAAAATGAAATTATATTAAATATTCCTCAAACCAAGAGGACTTGAGGTACCAAAGTTCATACCATAAACTAAAACACAGCTATTACCATAAGCAGCAAGTACATACTAATATGGGAAGAAACCCATGCAGTAATGGAAAACAGGTTTTACGAACACATGCAAGTCCTTGACTAGGTTTTATGCTATAAAAAATAAATGGACAATATAACAAATATAATTAGGATCTCTGCGTACACTTAATAGCCAATGTTCCCAACAAAGTCAACTATCACTGATATTTTTTTACACGGTAAGGCTAACGAGTGGACCCTACACAGATCCTATCTCAGGAAATGTTCAGAGGGAGTGGGGGGCAAATCCCCAACATCACGCTGGGGTGAGATTCAACCCCGGGGCAAAGCCCTGGAAGGCGGAGGCAATGTCACCGCACTACACCTCAACTTGTCAACTATCACTGATGGGTGTAAAATATAACCAAAGAGATGAGAAAATAAATGAACATCATATCAACTCTAAGTCTATAACAAGGAGCTCTAGGCACACCTATTAGCTCTAAGAAGGGCCATTGGACAATGGTCATCCTTGAAAAAAAAATACATGTAAGAAACTTTAATTTTATAGAAGTGGTGTTCATAACCACTTTTGAATCAATGCTTCCAACAAAGTGTAGTGCTAGCAAAGGGGTAGCTTCTGGATCGATATCTTTTGTAATAAAAACTTGATAATGATATTTTTCATGTGGCACAGGGATTCCATGGACTTTAACCACTAACTTTAAACTAATCAGATTATATTGCACATACACACAAACAATGAATGACTTGTTAATTTAAACTCCATGTCATTCGTATCATGGGGCTTTCAGTGCATCTTTTGTGATAACAATTAGGTATAAATTCTATTTAAACTCCATGTTATTCTTATTTCATGTCATTCCTATGATAGAATACAATAGATTTTGGTAGTTCGATTTGTCATTCTTGTGATCTGTAAAAATAATCAGAGTGTTAAGCCATAACAGGTACAATAACATATTGAAGCACTTATTGACTATTATTTTTTTAACACATAAAAATGATGATTAGATAAATGGCTTATAGCCTTATAGTCTTGAAGTAGTACAAAAGGGGCACATAACAGAACATTATATTAAATGGTTATACTATGGCATCACGTAGAGGAACAAGAAGAGCATTACAATGCTGCTCGAAACCTCATGGGTCAATGTAGTAAACATGAGCTTAAATTAGTAAGCAGAAGCTCATAGGCTTTGCAGAATAAAACTAAGAAAAGAAAGTAGTAAAACAAAAGGGCCTTCTTTCTTGCCGACTAATTAAATACTTCGTATGACAAATTAGATATATTCTCCCTACATTTTTTTAATACCGAACGAAACAAGACAAATCCAAATGAAAATGCTGCGAAAAACATACATACTAATACATCACACATACAATTTTGAACATCACACCATCCCACAATAACAAAGCAAAATACACTAGACAGCATCAAAACAACGTTATCACAATTCACAACAACAAGCATAATACTTCGTATAAAAATTACTAATATAGTAAAAAGAGTATACAACTTACCGAAAAATAGGTATAGCAACTACAGTAGTAGAGTGCAGTGCTAGAACCAGGAAACGAAGTTGATAGCAAGAAAAATAGGAAGCAGCGGTTTCAAATTAGAATATGAAAACCCATTAAAAACAAACACGAATATATCTTCTAATCGCTAGCATTATGGTTTAGATGCAACACAATTTAAAAATTCAATATAATTTCTCAATTCGACCTCAATTAGTACCCCCAAAATTAAATTTTGATGTAAACAAAAACAAGTGCTTTAGTTTTATTTTATATTGCAGAAAGCAAGCGTACAATTACCTAGCAGCAAGCATGATTGTACTGTTCAGCAACAAATAATCGAATAAATTGAAAAAACTAAACCTCAATTAACTGATGCAATTTCATTGAACTTCATTTTAGAAATTACATCTAAAAGATTGTGAACGATGTTTACAAACAATAACTTCTATCAAAATCGCAAGAGAAAGAAAGAAATTTAGGGTTCATCAAACAAAAATCATAACACCCAATTAGCGCTTTGTAATTATAGACAAATTTTCAAAGTGATGGTTAGAAAAAATAATTACCTGAATTTTTGACAAATTCTTAGGCAAATTGCACTTGATGATTGAGTTTGATAATTTTTGCTAAATTATGCTTGATGCTTGAGTTTGCTCGAAGGAGTTAACTGTCAAGATTTCAGAGTGAACTCCCAATTGACTAATCGAGTAGTGTGCCAGATTATTTTCTTTTTTTAAAAAAATTAATTTCAGTTTCATGGGAGAAAGAACGGTTGTCTAACAAAACTGTTTGCAACATTTTTTCGTAAAACAAGCGCAAACTTTAGAAAACACCTCAATATAATAGGTGTTATTTTTGTTTCTTTTATAAAACACTTGTATATTATAGGTGTTCTATTTGTTGCAAGAAAACACCTCTATCACTTAACTGTTCTCTTAAAAGTCTTTCCTTAGCTGAATTTTGTAATAGTATAGACCAAAATGCGATAGTAGCAGTGCTGCTAGATCTCTTCCATGTTTTGTTTTGAGTTCTGTTGCATTCCCACCAATAAATTGAGTTATGTCATTGAAATGTGATAGGTATATTTTTCCATTCTATGGTTCTGGTTGATGGAATACAATGTAGTTGGATACAGTACTCTACCGCCTATGGAGTTCAATACTCTAGTTTCTAGTTCTAGTCATTCCCATGATGGTTTGTGTAATCCACTGGAAGTGGTATGTTGTTTTCATTAGCAACATATGTAATTGAGTGATGGAATTTTTTTCCCTAAATGTCATTGTTTAACAGCGGAAACGTAAGGGTAAAGCCTCGCCATGCAAGGATGGCAGTCTACAGGTGCTGCAAAAATTCTTTTGCATTGCTATCTTCTTTTATCCTTAAATGAAAATCTTCATCTAGATTATGCTTCGTGTGTTGCAGGATTTGTCGAGGAGTCGTGGCTCGGCAGTCAAAGCATTCGGTATGGTACTACATGTTAGGTCTAGTGTGAAATAAAGGGTTAGTATATTTTACTTGAATTGATGGAAATGTAGTGTGATTATGTGAAGTCCCATTGGACTGCAATGTATCTGATTTTATTTTTGGAGATGTTTGTTTGATATTTTTCAGTCGGTGTTTGTGTTATTTGATGTAGAGGGCCAATGTCATTTGTCGTGTAGAAAGTTTTGGTAAAATAGTTTCCTCATTTGATGATCGGAGGAAGAAATGGGTTAAGCAGATGGGGTTTGGGGGCTTATTGTTTTTAGTTGATAGGCACCTGCCCCGGGATTTGTGTTATTGGCTCATGACAAGGCTTGATCCCATCAATGATATTCTTGATGTTGATGGGAAGCAATATAGGTTGTCTTTTGTTCAAGTTAGGTGGATTTTTTATTTGCCTAAATGTTCCATTCGAGTATACTTCTGAGGAAGCCTTCTGTAAGGTTAATGATTTTCAATGTCGGTATGGAAATGTTTGGAGTAGTTACGAGGGGATTTTGTCTAAGGTTGTGATAAGGAAAGGATTTGCAATGTCAGAAGCAGTTGTGGTGAGGTTAATGTCGGATTTTGATGATAGTGAGGTTGATGAATTCAAGATGCTTTTTTTAGCCTCACTTGACTTGGTTCTTTTTCCCACCCAATCGACCCGGTTTTGTAAGGACCTTATACCCTGTTTGGGATGCGTACCCTCATCGCGTAGGTACAACTGGTGCAGTCTGGTGGTTAGGAACTTGATAGAGAGTGCTAGGCAATTTTCTAAATGGTTCTATGCCGATGGTTATGTTGGAGGTTGTGGGGGATGCACGCTATTTCTTGCGATTTATTCCCATCTGATTTCCCTTTTGGACATGTTTTTTGGTTTGTTTCTGTCTTGCTAATTACGTATATTGCAGATTTATTATTTGGACCAGCTTGATAGGAATGCATAGCTTAGGGGAAGTCGTCCGAGGATAAAGGTTTGGACAAACAACGAGATGAAGATTACTTGCAAATGTGACAGGCTAAATTGTAATTGGGATTTCGGTGCTGCCGGTGTAATAATATTCTTACTTAATTCGATACGATAGTAGTATTTTGTCGTCTAAGAATTTGGTAACCTTTTTTTTCCTTTTTCCCGTGATAGGTGATTAATGTTACTTACGGGGAGAGTCACCCACGCGATGCGAGGGATGTTGATTTCTTGTCGGATGACGATGGAGATGATGTGTCATTTTGATATATGTTTGAGGGACTACCCTCGAATAAACCATTGCTAAGTCATTTTAGGGGGAATACCCTCAAATAAAGCATTGGTTAGTTATTGTTAAATGTTAGGGAAAACCATATGTTCAGCCAAATAATGCAGAAAAAAATGTGTACTTAGGAACTTAGTCTTGTGTATTATTTATTGTTGTGGATTTGAGACTAAAATTTGGAATGTGTTGAATGAATGAAAAATTTACAAATGGTTTTACATGTGAGATCAATTTTGTATTTCATTTAGTTATATTTAACTATAAATGTAGCATCTAAGTTTAAGTATGTGGTTGTGTTGTGTTTTGTATCAATTGTAGCATCTCTAAATTTCAGCCAATTATTAATTTTACCATCTATAAATTTCAGACTGTATCAATTGAATTAAATCTACGTTTTCAGGTATCAAAGTAGTAAAGCAAATTTAGCATGAAAAAAGAACCAAATTTCCAACAACCATTTCTAGTGCAATTCGTGATAGATAGATTAGATAAAGAGAAGTAGCACAAAGCCATCGGTAAAAAATAATCTCAGATTAGACGAAATGGAAAAGGAAACGCGGGAGTTCATCAATGGCGATTTTCTTGTAGATCTCGACACCCTACATTCTCTTTTCGATTCGATTTTATTTCTGTTCAAGAACTACTTTCTTGTTAGTCACGATGTCGAGGAGGAAAGAAGGGCCAAAGCCGCGAAAGAAGGCTTGGAACACTAATAAAGCTGCCGCCGTGAAGAGTGTGACTCCGCATCGTTGATCTACTACACCGGTGAAGGATGTTGCTTGGGTTTCCTTTCATTCGGATGTTGATGTTGATAAGGATCGGAGCTAATGATTTCTAATATGGAGATTGAGGTTTTATCTCCCAAATTGTCATTGGAGACTTTGAAGCAGCAATCGACTATGAAAGAACAAGCGTCGCAGTGGATGTCGGTGATTAAGGGCATTCAGCCAGGGGCTTCTCAACGCCTAAGCTAGGTAGAAGTAATTGATGGTAATCCCTCTTTTTTGACCTCTTTGCCATCTATTTTGGTTTCTGGTTCTAATTGTTCCAAAGATATGGTGAATTCAGGGCCTATTACTGAGGTTATACGATTGGGGGACGGTTCCCAACTACCGATTGCTGCAGGGATGGTTATCAGACTTCCTGACCCTCCTAACCTTGCTATTTCTATTGCACCTAACCTACATACGGATATACCTAAGCATTTCTCTACTATTGAATTCGATGATATTATGGATGGATTGATGTACTGGGAGCAATCCCTTGTGGTGTATGTGGTGGGTTCTAATCCCCCATTGTCAATTATAGAGGGTTTTATTAAGCGTGTTTGAGGAATTTTTGTGTGGATACAGTTAGCCTAATGAATCGGGGTTTGTTTTTGGTGGATATGAAGGATAAGGAGGGTCAGGAAAATGTGATGAAGCTTGGGTGAACTGTGTTTCATTCGAAACCTTTGATTATGCAGCGATGAAATGAGAATGAAGATTACTCTAAGAAGGACATTCAACGAGTTCCTGTGTGGGTATGTTTTCCTAGTCTGGACTTTAAGTACTCGGGTGAGAAGAGCTTGAGCAAGATTTCTTGGCTTGTTGGTCCTATGCTAAAGACTGATCAGACAACTCTGAATAGGGGCAGGTTAGAATATGCTAGGGTAATGATTGAGCTGAATATTACTTGTGTGTGGCTTTAAGAAATTCATTTTCAGAATGAAAAAGGTGTGATGATCACCCAACCTGTTGTGTATGAATGAAAACCCATATTTTGTGATGCATGCAAGGGTTATGGACATTAGAAGGAGAAGTGTAGGAGGAAGGTGAAGCAAACTTGTGTTCCTAAAGCTCCGGCTAGTGTTGTTGCTGCTGATGTTGTGAAGGTCAATGTTGAGGTTAACAAAGTACAGGAGGCTATAGTGGATGACGAGGGCTTCCAAAATGTGACTAAATCTGGTAGATCTGTGTTGAAGCAGTCTGAGAAGGATCCTACACCGATTTCTAATGATTTCCAAGTGCTTCAGGGTGGTAAGTTGGTTGGTGAGGTGCAGGGGTTAGAGGCCCCTGATCCATCACATAGATAGGCTTTCCTGTTGGAATTCTAGAGGTCTTAACAAACCCAAAAGCAGCCGCTTTTAGGAATTTCCTCTTCCAGCAACAAGTGGGTTTGTTTGGGCTTCTGGATACTATGATTAAAGCCTCTTCTCTTGGGACTTTGTATATTAATATTTGTCGTCACTAGTGTATCACATCTAATATTTCTATTTACAAGGGAGGGAGAGTTGTTGTTGAATGGCACCCTTCGTTTTTTTATGTTCGGATACTTGCTATGTCTAGTCAATTCGTTCACCTTAAGGTGAAGTTGTTTGGGAGTCATAAGCATTTTAATTGTACCTAAAGCATTTTAAAAGGCAAATTTGATCATGAATTGGGAGAAATGCCATTTCATGGAGGAGGAAGGGATAGTCCTTGGGCATAAAATATCTCACAATGGGATAGAGATCGATAAGGCAAAGGTTGAAGTCATTGAAAAGTTACCTCCTCCGACGAACGTAAGGGGCATAAGGTCATTTCTTGGACATGCCGGATTCTATAGGAGATTCATCAAGGATTTCTCCCAAAATGCCAAACCATTGAATTCACTCCTTCATAAAGATTTCGAGTTTAAATTTGATGAGGAGTGTTTGCAACCCTTCAACTTTCTCAAGAAAGCCTTCATTTCACCACCAATAGTCCAAGCCCCGGATTGGTCCTTACCATTTGGGTTGATGTGTGATGCTAGCGACGAGACGATCGAAGCAGTATTGGGGAAAAAGAAAGACAAGAAGTTGTATGTGATTTATTACATGTCTAAAACATTGAACGATGCCCAAAAGAATTACACAACAACAAAAAAGGTGTTCTTGGCGGTGGTGCACACCTTTGAAAAGTTTTGGGACTACTTCTTTGGGTCGAAGGCTATTTTGTATACCGACCATGCCGCGATCCGATATTTGATCAACAAGAAAGATGCTAAACCAAACTTTATCCGTTGGGTCATGCTCCTATAAGAATTCGATGTTGCGATACGAGACAAGAAAGGAGCGGAAAACCATGTCGCGGATCACCTATCTAGGCTTGAGAGGAGGGAATTCGATATGGATGATCTCCCTATTGGGGATGAGTTAAAAGGAGAAATGCTCTACGCTTCGAACACCAATGATGATAAGCTCCCTTGGTATGCAGATATCATCAACTACCTTGAAACTAGGATCATCCCTCCTGAGTACTCAAGGAACATGAGAAGAAAGATCCAAAGGGAGGCAAGGTACTACATTTGGGATGACCAAATTTTGCTCAAAAAGAGGAGTGGACAAACTAATTAGAAGATGTGTCCTCGAAGAAGAGGTCAATGGGATACTTGAAATGTGTCACTCGGGTCCTAGTGAGGGACATCTTGGCCTGGATAAAACGGAAAGGAAGGTTTTAGCCTTGGGATTTTGGTAGCCCAACATATTCCATGATTCTTGGAATTATGTGACCACTTGTGATAGGTGCCAAAGGACTAGGAACATCTGAAAGAGGGTCGAAATGCCCCAAAATGCTATTCTTGAGCTTGAGGTTATTGATGTTTGGGGCATCGACTTTATTGGCCCTTTTCCCTCTTCTAGGGAAAATCAATACATCCTTGTGGTCGTGGACTATGTTTCCAAGTGGCTGGAGGAGATTGATTCACCAACTAATGATCACAAAGTGGCCATGAGAATGTTCTAGAAGATCCTATTTTCGAGGTTTGGGGTTCCTAGGGCGGTCATTAGTGATGGTGGTTCCCATTTTGCCCATGGTGCTTTTCAAGCTTTGCTCAAGAAGCACGGGTTAAGAAAGAAATTTTGTCTAGCATATTATCCCCAAACAAGTGACCAAGTTGAAGTTTCAACTTGCCAAATTAAAAGCATTCTCGAGAAGACGGTCTCTAGATACCGCAAAGATTGGTCATATAGAACTGCATTCAAGACCCCTATCGGCACTACACCATATAGACTTGTCTATGGCAAGGCGCGCCATTTACCGGTCGAAATTGAACATAAATCTCAATGGGCAATTAAGACAATAAATTTCGACTTGGCAAGTGTGGGAGATAGAAGAATTTTGGACCTCCATGAGCTAAAAGAGCTCCATTTGGATGCCTATGATTCTGCTAGTGCATACCAGGCATGAACTAAAGAGTGGCACGATAAAAAGATCGTCAAGAAAGAGTTACATCCGTGCAATAAGGTCTTACTTTTCAATTCTAGGCTAAGATTGTTTTCGTGCAAATTTAAGTCAAGATGGTCGGGTCCTTTTGAAGTCAAAGAAGTACATCCACTTGGGGTGATTGAGCTATGGAACAAGGAGCATGACTCCTCATTCAAAGTCAATGGACATCATCTCAAACCATACTATGAGGACCGAGCTTTCCAAAGGGTCCTTGAGTTTCATGTATTTGATCCCCCTTGTTGGGGTTAGTGCGTGATGCTAGTTACGTTAAAGAAGCGCTACCGGGAGGCACCTCAAGGGCTTCGGCCTTTCACTTTCCCTTTTGTTTTCTTTTATTTTTGTTTGAGTGCGTGTTTGTAGTCTTGTGTCTTTTCTTTTGCTACTTGTGTGCTTGTTTTATTTTAGCCACTTGGCTATTGTTTTGCTCAAGATTTCGGTCTTTTGAGCTTATTCTTTGGAGCTACAGGCTTTGTACTTTTAAACTCTTTGAGTTTTGTATTTTATGTTTGCTCTTTTCTTTTACCCTCCCTCTTTTTCCCTTTGTTTTGAACTCCAGGACGGAGTTCTGTTCTAGTTGGGGGGAGGCATTTGCCATTTAAAGGCTTTGCTTTCGGAGCCGTAGCTTGGATGTAAGTTTCCTCTAACTCCACCTCTTTATTTATTTTAATTTATGTGGCTAGATTCTAGGAATTTTCTTATTACACATGGAGATACTATCATTTGGATTATGTGCTTACGGCGATTTTTATTACATTTGTTTGCACAACGGTTGTTGGATTCCCCCTTGAGGTGTATTTGTAGTGTCCTTGACTTCGGTCAAGTTGATTTAGAGTTGATAAGGGGGTGATAAGGATTGTAGTGTAAATTGTATCTCCAAGCTATTCCTCTTTTTCCTAGGATTTTTGCTATTTATTATTGGTGTGCTTGTATATACGTGTTATTTGCTTTTTGAATTTTTAGGTGCAAAGTTGGAAAACACAACAAAAAAAAAAATCAAAAAAATGTAAAAAAGCCAAAAAGATTTTCTTTTCTTTTTTCCTTTCTTTTTTTTCCGTTTGTTTTTCTTTCTTTTTGGTTTTCAAGACAAAGTGGTAATTATATTTTGTGTGATGGATTTGGATTTTTGATGGGATTTGAGTTTTATGTAACTCATTTTCCTCCCAACTAAGAGTCTAACAAGGTCTAACTTTTCAAAATCACTATCCTTTTCAAAATCCAAGTCTATGAAACTCTCTTCCTAGGAATTCTATTGATTGGCACGCTTTAAAAGCAAGCCATGAGATACTTTCTAGGTGGTGAGCTTTCTAGCCAAGCCGGGAGTAGCTTGGTGATTTTTGTGATTACTTTGAGACCTTGTTAGTTGTGTGGATCCTTTTAGAGCCAAGTAGGCACATATAACTCAAAATTCCACAAAAATTTAGAGTTTGCACTAGAATCCTTCCTTGACTATTTGCTTGTGACTTTTCGAGATCTAGCCTGAGCTACTTGAGGAGTGATAACGCATTCATTTCGGGTTTTGGTATCAAATGATTTTTCCCTTTTTCATTTACCTTTTTATTTCTTTTTCCACACTCGTATTTGAGAATAATTTTTGGGTTTTCATTTACTATTGAGCTCTCCTATCCTTGTTAGCCACATTACGTACCTCTTAGCCAAATTCTCACATGTTTTGACCTTTAGAAGACAAGTGAAGTGTGGTTCTTGAGTTTGTGTAGGCTATGTGTATAAATCCTCAAAGTGTTGTAAAGTGTTTGAGTGAAATTCAATATTATTGCTAAGTGTATTCCCAAGTGCATTCCAAAAAAAAAACACATCAGAAAAAACAGAAAAAAAATCCAAAACTATGCACTTTGGGAAAAGTAATTCAATTGTAGTGATATTTGTGGGAGAAAGCAAGTGCGCTATAAACTTGCCTCCCAAGTGTGTGATTGTTGTGAATTGGGGTACCTCAATCCCCAAAGTTTGGTTTGGTGTTTGTAGACTTTACTTGTGTAGGAATACCACCAGAAGCCAAATATTTCTATCCTCACCCATCCTTTATCCAATACATTACAACCCCGAAAGTCCTTCGACCTTGAGAGTTGAGTCACAAAATGTGGAGGATGTCACAAATTTTCATTTTGGATATCTAGTGCAATGAGCTTAAACCTCACTCTTAAAATCTCTCTATGCTATTTTTTGAGCTCTTTCTTTGAGCTACGTGTTGTCACCAAGCTTGGTCTACTTGAAGCCAAGGAGGCTCGCTTTGGAGATAGGAAGAGAGTAGAATGACTTGATTTATTGCAAGCTTTGAAAGTCACACACAATTTGTGATATCTATTTGACTCTTGTTTTTTTTCTAGTTGGGGGGATATCCTTTCTCCTTATTAGCGTCCCCAAAAGTCAAAGAAATCCAATCCAAGGCACATTCTTGTTCTTCTTTCTTCATTTTTATTTTTCATTTTGTTTTTGTTTTTCCACTTTTGTTCCTTGTGTTTTTGAAAACCTTTGCCTTGTTTTCTTCTTATTTATGGAGTTGTGGGTCTTCTCTTTGGAAACCCTCATGAGACCTTCCTTGTCCTTCTTAGCGATTTGAGGATTTAAAGGGCTTGTCACTAGTCGCTAAAAGTGACCGTGATTCCTACGAAAGTGAGTTAGTGTATAGTTTTCTTCTTTCTTTTTCTTTTGCTTTGCTTTACTTTGCTCGAGGACGTGCAAAGGTTTTAGTTGGGGGGTGTTGATAAGTGCCAAAAATGGTCACATTTAGGCGCTTATTTTTTCCTTATTTTGGCTAATATGTGTTTTTTCGATATCATTTCACTAACCTTTTGGTTAGATTTCCACTTTGTTTATTTTCGCAAAGCTTTGTTGGTTTTTACTGGTTTTTATAGGTTTTTCACTAGTTTTCACTTCTCTTCTATCTTTGTACACTCAATTGCAAGCTTTGTGAGTGATTTGAAAGTTACCTAGATGTGCACATGTTGGTTTTAGGCCTTCCTACTTGTTGGTTTGGTTGTGGTTGCTTAGGTTGAGCCTTAAGGCACTTGAATGTTTGCTCTAACACCTTATTCGAGCCATATCTTTTTGTATGTTTAGAATTTTCTGGTGAGATTTTTCTCATTGGAAAGTTGACTCCGAGAGCTTTCCAATGGTTTATTACTAGATGGAATCCGATCATCGAGCATGAAGTATTGTCGTTAGAAGTTCAGTAGTTCAGCCAGTGTGCTGCCCGCGCATCGAGGAGTTGCCCGCTCGTGCATGGCACACGCCTGCATGGTGCCCTATTCTTCCAGAAAGGTTTTGGAGCGTACACACGTGTTTTGGTTCATCCGCACCCTTGCACGCGCCTTCCCTCGCTCGCCCGCGCGTCCGCATGCGCATCTGCACGCGCCTACGTGGCAGCCCCCACTCGTTGACTTTGACCCATGTTGACTTGACTTGGAGGTGTTTTTAGCACATGTTATATTTATTAATGGAATACTTGTAATTATGAGAAGATTGTATTTTAGGCTTTGTATATATGGATTTAGGAGAGAGAAAAAGAAAGGGGAGTAAGTAGTTAGTAGCAGTTTTAGAATTAGAATTTCAGATTTCTTTTGCTTTTTAACTTCATCTTCTTCAATTCTCCATTAGAAAGGAGAGAGAGAGAGCTCCAAGTTCATGTTTTTATTTTGCCCTAGCATTCTCAATTCTTAATCAATTTTGCTATCTTTATATGCTTTCCACCTAGAATTTCGAGGTAATTTCATTTCTAGTCTGAATATTTAGTTTTATTGTTCTTTACTCTTTTTTTTGCTTGATTTTTGTTTTTGCAATTTTTGTGGGTTTTGTTAATGCTTTAGTGTTCCTTTGTTGTTAGCTTGCTTCTACTTCTGTTTGTGTAGATTTTGGTAGTTGTTTTGCTTCATTTGGTGTCGTATTGAGTAGTTTCTTTAATACCCTTTTTGTTGTTGCAATTTCTAGCTTTAATGGCTTCTTCTTTATGGTTTTCCTTTGCTTTTTATTATTTCCTACTTCTAAGCATGTTTTGTGAGTAGTTTAGCAACWTAGGAGTGCTAGGAGTCCCACCTATAATAATTTCAATGCCAAGATGATATTAATTACTCTTTCCAATCACCATATTTAAATTGTGATTTCTAAAACCTTATTGCTTTGAATTTGGCTACCCATGGTCTTTTGGGGTGAGAGGTTCCTAAATTAACCCTTTGCAAGGGATGGTGAGGATTGAATTGGGTATTGGTTTGATTCATGCTTGTTCAATTCTAGTGTGGACTTGAGGGGACTTGGGTTTCAGCTTGAATTGAGAGGGTTGAATGACTTGGGAAATGATTCTAACCACATTTGCAAACTAAGATTTCAATAACCCTTTTTTATTGGAGTAGAGTATACATTTTGTTCGGCATAATTCCATACTATAGATATGGGTACAACTAGCATCTCCTAGGTGATTTAGTATAATTTGATTTCTAAAGTCTTGTTCTAAGTTCTATAATTAGTTTAGTTTTTAAAGAAAATTCTCATTTCAAAGTTTGTTTTGGTTGCCAAATTAGATAAGTCTGGACTTAAACACCTCTTGATTCCTTCCTTGAGGTTCGACCCTTTACTTACTTCTATACTAAGTATAAATTGTAGTATTGGCTTTACAAATATTATTTGATCGGACTTGATTAGGTAATTTTTTCAACGTCCCTAGTCAAGCCCTCGTCAAATTCGCGCCGTTGTCGGGGAAGTCAAGGTGTTTGAGTCTCTACGAGTCTAGCTTTGTTTTCTTTGCTTTTTCATAAAATTCAAAAACACAAAAATATTTTTGTGCTTTATTTGAAGTACAATTTTTATTTTATTGTTTACTTTTGGACGATTTGGATTGTTTGCTCCTAAGTACGAGAGTTTAGAGAGAGTTGGTTTTCAATGGCTATGTCCTTGAGATAAATGGGAGCCCCGAGATCATATACATCGACTAGGGCAATAAAATCACCCTCAATAGAAGGAACTTTCGAGCGATATTGTGACACAATTAAGGTATGTGGGGGAGCTCAAGATTACATGATGCTCAAGTTATTAAAGCTTTCCCTAGCCAGAAGAGATATGTATTGGCTCGAGAAGGAGGTGAAACCCAACTCGTTTACAACCTGGGAGGAAACAACAAAAGCTTTCCTACAAAAGTTTTTCCCCCACAAAAGAACCGTTGAGCTTCGAGCTAAAATCTAAGGTTTCAAACAAATGGGAGGTGAAATGCTAGAGGAAGCCTTGGAGCGTTTCTACGAGTACCAAAGGGAGTTTCCTCATCAATGCTTCAAAAACAAGTTTGGACGCCGGAGCGGGAGGTCCAATAATGAATCGGAATGCGGACGAAATTGACGGTATAATCGAGGACGTGATTGACAATTTTTGTGACGTGGTAAGAAGGTGAGACGAGGAAAGAGAGGATCAATGCGTTGGAAAGTGGAGAAGTTGTGGAAAAGCTTTTGGAAGGCATTAAGTCAATAGTTGAGAAGAGCGTTGGGAAGGAGGGAATGTCCTCCTCCCAAGCCCCTCAACCCATTCAACCCCATGGGAGGTAATCCTCAACCATCTTTTTGTAATATGCTTAATGACGTTATCTATTGTAAAAATTGTTGTTCTTTTTATCATGGTTTCTATGGTTGCTATAATGGTAATGTTTCATATGTTGAAGAAATGAACAATGGTTATGGCTATGAGCATTGCAATATAATACACGGATTTGGGGCTTTGCAAACTAATGGCTTTGACCCAAATCATATTGAAATGGGAAGTTCTCACAATGCTTACTATGACCCCCAAGCTAGTGGTGTTGGCTCTTATAACTAAGGCATTTTTATGATGTATGGTATTGGCTCTAATGTTAATCCATATGGTTATAGGAACCAAAGACCACTAGCTCAAGAAAATTTTGGATATCAAAACCAAAGGTTAAACTAAGGTTTTGCAAACCAAAATCAAGCTATGGGAGGTCAAAGTAGCAATGGGCCCCGAATAACAAAAAGCTACCTAAGGAATGGAGGGGGCCAAAAAAAATTTTAAATGGTCCTCGAATTCCACAACTAGCCAATAAGATCCCTTCACCGGGTTTTCAAAGACCAAGGGCAGTGTACCCAAACACATTCAACCAACCATATAACCGAGTCAATCTCAATTTTGCTACTAACCCATTTTAGAGTCAAGACCCTCCTTTTACACTGAAGTCGTAGACCGAGGAGCTTAGGATTCAATTGAAAATGCTTGAAAACCAATTTTCTCAAATTGCTCAAGCCTACGAGGGGCAATCTTTTCAACCCACTATCCCTAGCCAAGGTTTGAAACCAAGGGAAATGAATGCAGTCATGACTAGGAGTGGGAAGACCACCTGATTTGAGGACGATGATGATGAGATAAGTGAACCCCAAATTGTGATTAAAGATCAAGAGAAGACAACGAGCAATGAGCCGAGCGGATCTATTGGGTCCAAAGAAAAAGAAAAGGATAAAGTGATTGAGAGTAAGGGGAAAGAGAAGGATGAAACCCCAAGTTTGATTAAAGAAGAGCCCAAAGTCCCCTACCCCCAAAAGTTGACTAGGAATAAACTTGATTTGCAATTTAGTAAGTTCCTTAAGATGCTTAAACAAGTCCACATCACTTTCCCTTTTAAGGAGGTAATACAACAAATGCCCACTTATTCTAAGTTTCTCAAGGAAATCCTAAATGGTAAAAGGTCTTGTGATGTGATTGAAACCACGACTTTACCAGAACATTGTAGTGCGGTCATTCAAAGAACTATCCCTCCGAAGTTGGAGGATCCGGGTAGCTTTTCTATTCCTTGTTCTAGCAACAATATTCAATTTGAAAATGCTTTGTGTGATTTGGGAGCTAGTGTGAGTGTTATGCCTTTCTTGGTCTATGAAAGGTTACATTTGGGAGATTTGGTCGCAGCTCATATCACTCTCCAATTGGCGGATAGATCCGTTTGTTTCCCTAGGGGTAAGATCATGGATGTGCCTTTAAGGGTGGGGAAACATTTATTCCCCGTGGATTTTATAGTGTTGGAAATTAAGGTGGATGAGAACACTCCTATCATTTTAATACGACCATTCTTGGCCACAGCCAAAGCGTGCATTGATGTGAAGAATGGAAGAATATCTTTCAAGATTGGTAAGGACAAAATAACTTTTGACCTAAACGAATCTATAAAGTATCCTTCCAATCATGTTAATGCTGATTTGTTACGGATAGACACCATTGATAACATTGTTAGCGATATGCAAAATAAATTATTATGTACAAACAACGCTCTCAAAGATGTTTTGTTAAACAAACCTAAGATAGGTGATCACTCAACGGTGATGGAGGCCAGTGAAAGGGTCCTTGATAAGTAAAGCAAAGAGCTTTAAGATAAAGAGGGGAAGTTGATGCAAGACAAGTTAGAAAGAGAGGCGACTATGGGGTCATTGAAAGAAAAGGTAAAAGAGGCTCCAAAGGTAGAGATGAAACCCTTTCCCTCCACTTTGAGGTATGCATTTTTAGGTCCGGGTGAGGCTTATTCGGTTATTGTTAATGCTTCATTGAGTGATGTGTAAGTCACTTCTCTCCTTGATGTGTTGCGCAACAATAAGGGGGCTATTGCTTATCTGGTTGAGGATCTCAAGGGAATAAGCCCCACCTTATGCATGCACAACATTGATTTCGAGGAAGGGGAAAAACCTTCCATTGAAAGGCAAAGCAAGTTGAACCCTTCACTGGGAGAGGTTGTTAAGAAAGAAATACTCAAGTTTCTTGAGACCTGGGTTATCTACCCTATTGCAAACTCAAAGTGGGTAGCCCCGGTCCATGTGGTCCCTAAAAATGGAGGAATGATCATAGTTGAGAATAAGAGAGGTAAACTTGTCTCAACTAGGGTTGTTTCCGGGTGGAGGATGTGCATTGATTATCGAAAATTGAATGCCTCCACAAAAAAGGACCATTTCCCTCTCCCCCTTTATTGATAAAATGCTTGAAAGGCTAACCAAACATAGGTACTATTGTTTCTTGGATGGTTACTCGGGATTCTTTCAATTCCTTATCAACTCGAGTGACCAAGAAAAGACTACATTTACATGTCCTTATGGGACAGTTGCCTATAGACGTATGCCTTTTGGTCTTTGTAATGCTCCAAGAACTTTTCAACGTTGCATGATGAGCATATTTGGGGATATGATTGAGGACGACATGGAAGTCTTTATGGATGATTTCGGTGGGAGCAAGCTCTTATGAAAATTGTTAGAAAAACTTGGGAAGATGTTCGGAGATATGTGAAAAGGCAAATTTAGTCTTGAATTGGGAGAAATGTCATTTCACGGTGGAGGAAAGGATAGTCCTTTGGCATAAAATATCTCACAATGGGATAAAGGTCAATAAGGCCAAGGTTGAAGTCTTTGAAAAGTTACCTCCTACGACGAACATAAGGGGCATAAGGTCATTTCTTAGACATTTCGGATTCTATAGGAGATTCATCAAGGATTTCTCCCAAATTGCCAAACCATTGAATGCTCTCCTTCAAAAAGATTCGGAGTTTAAATTTGATAAGGAGTGTTTGCAAGCCTTTAACTTTCTCCAGAAGGACCTCATTTAACAACTAATAGTCCAAGCCCCGGATTGGTCCTTACCATTTGAGTTGATGTGTGATGCTAGCGACGGGGCGATCGGAGAGGTATTGGGGCTAAGGAAGGACAAGAAGTTATATGTGATTTATTACATGTCCAAAACATTGAACGATACCCAAAAGAATTACACAAGAACGGAAAAGTTCCAGGACTACTTGATTGGGTCGAAGACTATTATGTATACCGACCATGCCGCGATCCATATTTGATCAACAAGAAAGATGCTAAACCAAGACTTATCCATTGGGTCATGCTCTTACAAGAATTTGATGTTGAGATACGAGACAAGAAAGGAGTGGAAAACCATGTGGCAGATCACCTATCTAGGCTTGAGCGGAGGGAATTCGATATTGATGATCTCCTTATTGGAGATGAGTTAAAAGGAGAGATGCTCTAAGCTTTGAACACCAATGATGATAAGCTCCCTTGGTATGAGGATATTGTCAACTACCTTGCAACTGGGATCATCCCTCCTGATTACTCAAGAAATATGAGAAGAAAGATCCAAAGGGAGGCAAGGTACTTCATTTAGGATGACCCAATTTTGCACAAAAGAGGAGTGGACAAACTAATTAGGAGATGTGTCCCCGAGGAACAGATCAATGGGATACTTGAAATGTGTCACTCGGGTCATAGTAGGGGACATCTTAGCCCCAATAAAAGGGTAAGGAAGGTTTTGGCCTCGGAATTTTGGTGGCCCCACATCTTCCATGATGCTTGGAACACTACGTCAAAACAAGCTTTTTAAAGCGTTGAAAATGCTAACTAAAAGCGTTTCTACAAGCGCTTTTATATGGGGGCGCTTGGAAAAAAATTAAAGCGCTTCCTATAAGCGCTTTCATTAAGTATACCGCTTTTAAAGAATTATAAGCGCTTCTAATAAGCGCTTTAAATAGTATACTTTGATGCCAAAATTTTGGCGATTATTTCCAATATTTTAAAAGCGTTTTCTTTTGAAGCGCTTAAAATTGGTAGTTTGAATTAAAAAAAATTGGGATTTTTCCCCAAATACCCCTAACTTTTAGCCTAATAACCCATATACCCCCGTATGTTAGAAACAGCTCACATACCCCTGACATTAGAGAAAATAGCCCAAATATCCTTACTCTCTAACGGAAAAACTAACACCTTTAGCTTTTTCTTCAATTAACCTCTAATTAACCCCTAATCCCTTCTAAATTCATCCTTTATCTCTCCTTTCTTCCTACCTCCATTACCACTACTAAGCTTTCTCTCTCCTCTATAACCACTATCAGTTTTAGTCTCCTCCTTCCACCCTCACAGGTTTCTTCAATTAACCTCGTACATCTCGGAGATGGCTGGTTGAAAAGCAATCTCGTGCTGGGTTTTCTAAGCCTAAAGCCAAATGGGGGAGGGTTGATGTGTAGCACGCTAGCACCATTCTTTTTGTGAAGATTACATACAGTTCCAAGGGTTGATTTGTAGTACGCTAGCACCTTTGGTTTGACTTTCGAAAAGAGGTATTTCCATTTTTATGGGTACAATTCGCTTCCAGTGACTCATATTTAAGATTATGAGTTGAAATTTATCAAATATTTGTAATTCTCATGTTGGCTATTCTTATGAAGAAATCGATGGCTTTTTAATTGAATTTACGACTTATTAGTCGCAGTTATCTTGAATTTGTTTTAGAAGGTTCGCAATCCTGAATCATTTGAAGAAATCCCTTCTCTCTCCCCTTCTTCCCTCTTTTGGCCACTTTTATTGCTGCCATAAATTTCCCCAGTTTCTTCATCAATTAATCTCTCATAACCTCCATTAACGAACTTCTGCAACTACAACAAAGTAGGTTCGATTTCGAGGACGAATTCGAAAATGTTGTGGTTCAAACTACTTTTAGCAACGCGGTTGAAGTTGGGAACAAGAATAATATCACTCTAAGGGGTGGCCGCCGTTGCTGCGATTCTGCGAATGTGTAAATTATGGTGGCCTAGTAATGGTGGTTGAAATGGGAGAAGGGGAAATTACAGTGGTGGTGGAGGTAGGGAGGGTGAAGGACAGAGAAAAGTATTTGAGTGTTTAATTTAGGTGCATTTTGGGTTAATATGTTAGTTTAAGTTGTTTAATTAATGAATTAGTGGTTATCATGAGTTAAATTCTAACGGTGTTAATTATTTAACCGTTTTTTGCCTCATTAAGGGTATTTGGGTTATTTCATCTAATGTAGGGGGTATATGAGTTGTTTCTAAAAACACGGGGGTATATAAGTTATTAGGCTTAAATTCAGGGGTATATGTGGAAAAATCCCAAAAAAAATTATAGCATTTTCTTTTGAAGCGCTTTAAATTGGTAGTTTTAATTAAAAAAAATTACA
>SNQN01007551.1:0-32924 GCA_008642245.1 Bassia scoparia | reverse complement strand
TACCGATTCGACTCGCAATGACGACACTTATCAAGCTCGACATCGTCCTTCCAATATAGCATGCATCCTTTCGGGCATGCGTGTATCTTTTCGTGAGGAAGCTCTAATCCCTTGAGTACCTTCATTGTGTCGTAGTAGGTGTTACACTGAATTTTTTGGTTGCTTAGGAGCGCATCACTCAACAATGACCTAATACCATCAATGCACCTGTGCGGCAAGTTGTACTCAGACTTCAAATTGATCATTCTAGAAGCCATCTCCTACAACGAGATGTTGCTCCCATCATACAACGGTTTCTCGGCTGCCTTGAGCAACTCGAAAAACATCTTGGCTTCTGTGTTTGGTTCTTCTTCGGCCGAATTTGCCTCCTCAAGGAACRATTGGTCCGCGTTCCCGAAAGCATCCACAACCATTTCCCGGTAAGGATTCGATTGAGTAGGAGACGAGGTGGACCCTCTACCTGCCCTTTCACCGTGACATAACCAWTCATAATAGTTCGGAGTGAAACCCTTCTTATACAAGTGTACTTTTAAGTCGGGCACGTCTAAATACTTTAAGTTTTTACAGCGAACACACGGACATCTTATCTTATCCCCGTCATTAAGGTTGGGGTGCTGTTGAGCGAAGGCAACAAACTGATTCACGTACCCCTTCGATGAACTCATCCCGAAGTATGCGCTTCTGATCGTGTCTATTGTACATCCACTCACGCTCCTTCTAAGCCATTAAAAAATATCAGTTCTTGGGCCTGAAACAACCTTTAATATCTTCACTCCTATCTTATTCTAGCCTTTCTTAAGTCTTTTTAAAGCTTATATATACACTAGTGGCACACGGCGCGCGCAAGCGCGCCGTGTTCCACGTGAAAAAACACTATAAATAATGTATTAGTTTGTATATTCGCTAAGCAATTTATCGAATCTTTCATTGCTTATAATATTTGATTTGACATATTACCATTAAATTAACAAATTGATATGTGTCTAACAAAATAAATTATATCTTACGTAACAAATTATATCCATGTTACAATGTAGGACAATTAATTCTCGCACTCATAAATTCTCCACATTGTTTGAATCTTAGGGCTAAAATAACAATTTTGGACGTGTATTCGATGATTATAATTTTATGAGAAAAAAAAAAGAAAAAATAATGATGTCACCACCAAATAAATCCTAAAATTCGGTGCTAAATTTGCTCTTAGATATCTCCAGCAAACTCAGCTCTCACACATATGAGGTAATTTTTTTAAGAGTTTTAAAAATTAAAATAAAAAATAAGACGAGTATGTAGCTTGTTTTTTTAAAATATTGTTGTGTCTAGCCTTTAAAGCTTAACACGAATATAGCACACTTAACATATGGCACATACTGTTGAACAAGTGATTAAGTGCACTATTGTATAAAGTCATTGATCACCGATTCACAGAGTCATCCCGTTTTCTATCTCTCGTTTCTGGCAATTATGTTTTCTCGCTTTTCCCTATGCCAAAAACTTCTTAAAAAATATAAAACCTTGCACCCTTATTCTCTCACGTTAATTGCAGTGTGCATCTTTTAGAGTTTCAGGTATATTGTCTCTACGTTCTCGTAGCCAATCCATCACACATCAATTTAAGTCTCATCATTAGGTTGAATTTCATGTGTAGTATATTAATTGTATGATCAACAGTAGGCTATGCTTGTGATTACGTTTAAATATGTTTTAAATAAGCATTATTTAAGCCATGTATACTGGTAAATTAATATTGTAAAGAATTGTAACAAATACCAATAAGCTGCCTTTTCTTTCAAGTATATGTAAGCATTCCTTTTGATTTAGTATAATATTTTCTCTAAATAAAATGTAGGCCAATTATTAGATATATTTTACAACATATATTGGGCCTGCACATCACCCCATCTCAATCCGTTAGATTTAGGCCTTTGGTTTCATTTCATTTTTGCAAATTAAACTATATATCTAATCATTTTGGAGTGTGCCATCTTCCTACAATTAACCTCGCCAGCTGTTTTGAGTTTTCAACTTCGTTCAAAACTCTTGCTCTCAACTTCTCTTGCCCCTAAAGTTATCCATCATAATTAATTCACATGCAAGTAGAAAGGAAAGAATGAGCACAATGGGAGCAATCCAGATGCATATAGGCCCATTTCAGATTACCAAGAGTAAGCCTGGTTACAAAGATTACATGGCAATACATCAACCTTACTCTCAATTAAACATCTTTTCTTTACAATTATAATCATCGACTATAAAATTGACGACGACTACCGTGAAAAATACTTCATTTTTTAACACCAACATATTATGAAGGAGTCCCATGACTTTATCTTTTAGCTGTCTATTAAACTCACTAAGACGTTTCATTTAACCTCATTCTTGTGATAATTATATGCCTTGTATCTGGAACATTGAACCTCCACAGTGCCAACATGGGTAATATACACTAGCATACAACTTGTGAATCGTAATGCGAAAATTATATGGAGTAATAATGACTGAGTCTCACTCTTGGCCTGTTTGAATATTACTCAAATTTCGAGTAAAAGACTCTTAATCTCAGTGCCTTAGTATAAAGAGGTTAAAGATACTATAGTGCTTGAAGTTAACGCACTTGCTTTTCCGCGACAAGAATTCTCAATGCAACCTTTTTGAAAATATACATACAATTCCCTCTTTTTTTTGGCAACAGAGATACAAGGGTGATCTTGATATAATTGACTATCCTCTTACACTTTAGGAACAGGAAAAAACGTACTGTTTATATATTCTGAAAACAACTCGCATAGTCAAACCAAAATGTGTTCGTTTATATCTAATCTGTTACGTTTTTCTTCCGAGAACTGACGAGGCTGGTGTTCAAATAACCTACAGAGGAACAGATATACCATAAGTTAAATACGAATTCAATCACAACCGCTTCATATAGAAATTTGTTAAGGAAAAAATAGCCATGTCAGCATCTAATATCAGCGCGGGCTGATTCTTTACCAATCATAAAGCTCCAGTTTTGACGCTCAACCCTTTCAACTAGAGATGGGTTTACCCAAGATTATTCTATTGCCCATTTAGCCATTTTGTCTAGCATTGATGTACATGTTCAAGCAAATGTGCCCAAAAATAGCCATTGAAAACAAAGAGTACATATTTAAGTACAATTTTCATAGTGTCACACTTTACATTGCTAGTGTAATAATCTGCATTGATGTTGACTGAAAAAACAAATTCCTAATACTGATTGAACCTACTACCTTAGGTGAACTGAATTTCGATAGTAAGATAGTTTTCAGGTTCCAATATTATGCAAAATGCAAAACGGAATTCGTCCGGCATAAGGTTTGTGGGCATTCGTATGAATACAAGTATACATACACAGTTCATACAATTTGAGTTTTTCTTAGCTAATTAAGTACTTGTATAAATAAACACAACTTAATTATTACTATATTTGATAGTTAATTTATTGATTAAGATTTAAAGCTCCATTTATCTGCCCTTAATTGACTTTGACATAGGTGTGGTCATTGGTTTTTTTTCCATTGCTACATAATTCTGTAAACTCTTGCGAACCGCAATCCCACAGGTTGTACGCAACACAGGGTATGCTATTAGTCCTTATGCTGTAGCACTAATCTATGATATTATCATATGTTTTACAATTAATATACATAATCTGAAATGTGTGAGTGAGAGTGAAAATAGGATTTCAAAAGCAGCAATAATAAATAATTGACATGAACAATAAGTGAATTAAAAAGACTAACCATGAATGAGAGAATATAAGCTGCCATTAGGCTGATAATCATAAACCATGAGCCTCTCATCCTTGGCCTGAAAATAACACCTCAAAGGCACCAAATTTGGGTGCTGAAGCACACCAACTGATTCTATGTAACGCTGGAACGCCTCCCCTTCGGCGCCTAATCCTACTCATATCAATCCTCTTCACGGAAACGATCAGCCARTTGTCCAACACCGCCTTATACGTCGTCCCAAAGGTGCCTCACCCCAGCAGCTCAGCTGAAGCCCTCATCMGTTGTTCCACCCCCATACAGCTCAGTTTCCCCCACACAAAATACCAAACTCCCACTCTTGACTGTTTTTGCTTTCTTTAACACTCCAATATTCAAGAATAGCATCACATATTCGAAGTTGATAGCCTACTCTCTTGGGTATATACAATTCCTACCTTCTACAAACTTTAAGGAGAGCAACCCTGAACACTTAACTCGCCCCTAGAAAAGAAAAAAGAAAAGATGAAATCACACCAATTATGAAAAAAATAAAATAAAAAATCAGAGGAGCTATACTTGGAAAAGAAGGATGTGTGTGCACATATGTTTAGGAGTGAGTGTTGTGCTACAATATCACATTTTACTAAGAACTATGAAGACCTATATGCATGCTTTTCTAAAGTTGCATAAGCTGATTATGGTAATTTCAATATTGCAAACTAACATAAAGTTAACTATCGTTAGAATTTGTCTTGCTTATGAAATATTTTCGTGAAAACAGGGTACCTCGTGAATACTGAAACTTTTCTGTGTACCCCATGAAATATGAAAAACCCCAAATTCACAAATATGCATAATCCAAGTTGAAGATTTTACCAAAATCAATTACACCTATCAAAGTTTTGAAACTATTTTTACACTATAATTGTAAGAAAGGTAACCATGTTACTTTGATTTATCTYAGAATAATAAGTTGCAATAAAAATTGCATCAAAGATCATAATAGACTTACTTGTGCAGTTAGCGATTTGATCACTTCCTTTGCAGACTTACACTTTGCAGTCTCTTCCCCTGCTATTGCTCTATTGCTATAGCCTCCTTTAGCTGTTTYGAAGTTTTCTCCAACTCAACTTCTTGATGTTGCGTTTTCCGAGTAAGCTCTTCAACCTGCATCATGTAGGGGAAAAAAGGGCATCAAATCCAGCAAATCCCAGTGTAGCAAATCCCTTGAAATAAGTAAAGAAGAAAGGTGAAATATAAGACAATCTTGTTAATTTATGCCTTTTATGGCACTTGATAATATTTGAAATGAGAAATATTCTCTCAAAGATCATTTTTGCTATCTTCTCAAATAAAAATGCAGATAGAAATAGGTAAATTACATGAGAAGTTGAAAATTCCAAACAATTGTAAGAAAACGCTATGTGACAATGAGCATCGAGAGCAGACCTGAGCTGTAAGTTTCAGGTTTTCTTGACTGAGATGGTCATTTGTCTTCTTTGCATCATCAACAACTTTGTTTGGAGAAGAAAGTACTACCATTATTGGACTTGGTGTTGCAGCTCGAGGTGGGCTTGAACGCCTTGATGTAGGTGAAGTTGCTCGAGAAACTATGCGTGACCCAGGAAGAGAAGCAGAATTTTTTTTTTTTGATGTTCCAGATTTAGAAGTGCTCAGTGCACCCCAGTGAGTAAATCCATTCGAAAGAGGTGACACACGACTGCTGTTTGCGCACTCTTCCCCTTCTCTTCGTGTTCATCCTTTGACCTCATCACTGCAGCCAAGTTTAGACTATTATTACTAAATTCGTGTGAAACTGATTTGAACTTATCATCAGTCAATAAGAGTTTAACCAAGTGATGGTTTGTAATATGTATTTTGTTATATGTGCTACGTACCCTCAGAGTTGATGACAATACATGAACTCACCAAAGCAAGTTAATCAACCATTAGCAAAATCGTACCTTTTTTGGCACACAAAAAGTGCAGATTTTGAACTAAATTATCAAGCTTTGAACATGAATTCAGATTGTAAAAAACGTAACCCCTATTTTCGAACCAGACTCCAGATTTTCCGAATCATCAACTAATAATTTTCGAATTTCAAGCTAGCAATTGCAAACCCTAAATCGAACAAAGAAGAATTCAAGAAATACCGATTAATAATCAAACCCCTAATAAAACTCACCAATTTGCAATGGGCACCATAATGCCTAGGGGTGAGCAAAGGTTCGGTCTGGACCTGAAACCGAACCGGACCGGACCGGAATTTGGACCGGACCGGACCGACCTCCGATTCCATCCAGGTCCAGTCAAAGAATTAGGAGCGGTCTTCCGTCGGTCGGTCCAACAACCGGAGGTTTCCAGTCCGGCGATGGACCTGAAACTTATATATTATTAATACTATTATATATATATATATATATATATATATTAATATATTATATATATATATATATATATATATATATATATATATAATAATATATATATTATATATTATTTAATTATACATTAACACACCTCCACAAGCAACTGCACAGTAATCCATTTAGAAATAAATTTTATGCCCAAAAAAGCAATGTAGAGTTACGAGATAGCCATGAGCCCATGAAATGAAGTTGGTTGCAAAAAATACACGAATACACAAGATCTTACAAGAATATATCTGAATCCTTCACCAAATAGGTATCCAGATAGCTAGGTGCCAGTTAAAATCAATCAGACTATCCACAAATTGTGTATATCACTACCAAAGAAAAGCACGACATACCAGTTCTTGCTAATGTTGCCACGATAGATGCCAAATCATATATTATATATATATATAAATATATATATATATTATAAATATATATATATTATAAAAGAGCAAAAAAAAAAAAAAAAAACAGGTCCAACAGGTCCAACCTGGACCGGACCTGAATTTCCAGGTCCGGTCCCGGTCCGGACCGATGAATTGGGTCGGTCCAGTCCAGTTTTTTGGAGATTCGGTCCGCCGGTCCGGTCCGGTCCGGTTCTGGACCGATGCTCAGCCCTTAATATGCCCACCATCACAACCACAGCCACCACCACCACCGCTCGGTTGGGGGGTTTCTACCCCCCTTACCACACCATGAGCTTATTAAAATGAAAAATCTAAAAAATATTGTATGTATTTGATCAGTGTGAATTATACCCTCAAGAGACAGACTTCAAATTATAGCCATCACAACCCCTGATTGCATCTTAGGCATCCCTAAGATCCTAAACTGCAAAAGGAACAAAATACGAAACGATATGTTCCAGAATTACAATCAAATAATAAAAGAAACAAAAGAACCTGCAATCCCAAACAATTTAAAGCTAGTACCTTCACATCATTATAACATATTGCATCACGAACGGTAAGAATTTTTCAAAACCGTTTAACAAACAAAAATCGAACAACCTGCAATTTCATAACCACGACAATAGATTTCACTCAAGCTAAACATAAAATTACTCCAATAAAAACAAAACCATTCAAGTATATAAAAGAAAGACAATTTCTTACAGCTAATCATTCGAAGGACCGGTAAATTTTCATTGACTTTCCAAATTCAGGATTTCAGCATATAATCATAGACAAAGCTTCTTTAAGTATACTATCCAGCAAAAAAAAAGGCAGTTTGGTCATTGAGCTATGAAAATTAAATGGTCTAGCATACAAATGTCCACCTACACTAAGTGCATCACTATTAAAATTCACACAGATGGTCACATGAAGGTCATGATCATGCAACAGATTTAGCCTTCAAAGCGAGGTGAGTCTACCTGTTCCTTAACTCCATCAGAGATATCAAGATTCTCAAAGATATTCCATCAGAGCTTGCTCAAGATTAGACGTCACCTCATCAAACTTGGTCATAATCTGGCTCTCTCTCAAGGGCTGCAAGACATGAAAAGATGACCAAAGAAAGACAGAAAGAATTGAAACAATGGTTAGAATTTAATATTGTCTCAGGAAGTTTAACGGCTAAATCATCTCATATAGTTAATATGCATAACAGAACTATGACAGCACACCAAAGGAAGCATTCTAAATTGACATATAAGGTCCACAACAAACCGCTCTAATTAATTTTGAAGTTCCAAGGCCTGTTAAAAAATTTCTAGATGATGGATAGCAAGTTTGAGTATGCATAACTTCCACCCCTCTGAGCATCTTGTGCAGCAAAATTAAGCAGAATTAACAAAGAACACAATGAAGTAGTAAGAAACGGTCAACACAACCAAACAAAAGGATATCAAATCACAAACATGCTGCAAAAATCACAACTAAATCCACAAAGAGCGCAACTAAAGTATTTTAAGAATGTACAAGATCAACCCAAACACATGCAACAGAGGAGGACAACACAACCAAGCAGAAATTAAGTGAAGTTTAAGGCAAAATAATATCTAACCTTGAAGAAGAGATGTCTACTATGGAGGAGCCTTAAACCGTTCCCTTTTCCTCAAGGCACATATGCCATATATACACAAAGTGAAAAGGGCATCCCACAGACCCAACCACATAAAATACACCTACACATGAGAGTACAAATAGTTTATTTTTTTTAATTAAATTAATGCCATAAAATATTATTCTAATAGACAAGGTATAAGGAAAAAGAAAAAATCTCACCACTTATTATCAATAACATAGACCAAGGCAAATATAATCAAAATGTCATCCTTAAACATAACAAGTCATATCCAAGATTATGTAAAATATCAGATATTAAAAAAGGTAAAACAAACAAATCATAAAAAGCAAAGATAGCAAAGCTGAAAATGTCCAACTTCTATATCAAAGAGGTGGAAAAGCAACTTCAGATATAGCAACATAATATAACATAAAATCATCCCAAAAAAACCATATCTTTCTAATGTGACAGCATCACTCAATCATCATTTTCTAAAAGGACCATCCTATTAACCAGTGTGTAATAACATATCATAATAGAACCTTCTACCTTATACAACAAAGAGCACACTCCCCATAGCTCTCTACACCACCAACAAAAAAGCAAGGCAACCAAGCAAAAGAACACACGGGCTTATTGAACTCTAAATCTCAATTCAGACCCAAGCCCAACTAAAATACCAATACATCCCATCTAAAAAAGACAAACAATGGGACTACATGATCAGTGCAGGTACAATAAACAAGAAAAAACTATAATTCATAACAGAAAAATCAACTAAATTGATGAAAAAAACTAATATATTTAGGTGCTGAAATATGAACTTCAATTATGCATGCAAATAAAAAATATCAAATACATACGATTTATTGAATGAAAGCATTCAACAGTAAAATTTTATCACCTTAGAATATTATAATGTCATAAAAGGCTATGGCAAACAATGCCAACCTCCTAGCATGATAATGCCACGCAAAATGCAACCATTTCCAGTCACTCATCCGTTGCAAAAAAGACACAATCAAAAGCCTACCTCAACTCCTAAAATTACCGAGAGCTCTTATGTTTTTAACCTACCTCATACGTATTCCAACAAGAGTCACACATACCTCGCTAACAACACAAAATGAGATGCCTGCCTCAACTCCTAAAATTACCAAGACCACTTATTATTTTAACGTACCTCAAATGTATTCCAACAATTGAATCAAATTAAGTCACACGGCAACAACAACAACAACACCCCACACTACAATGCACTAAAGAAAATAATGAGTTATTTAGCTCACAATGACGGGTTAATATCCTTATAAATTCTACGATGAGATTCATAACACCAAAAATTTAACCTTCCATACACATAAACCACCCAAATGATTCACGTTACCCTATTTCCTTTGTACCTCTTCTTTCCCAACATTTGCAATATAAGGTCAACACTAAACAGGGGAGCGTTTTACAAAATAACAACATTTTTAAAAATTATCACAGGATGACTAAAGCTTAGCTCAACAATTAAATCAAATAAAACAATTTGTTCAATTGATTAACCAGCTTAACCCAAAACATTGATAACAATGAAATCAGACAAGTACAATTCCTAAAGTTTCCAACTTTCTCAACAAATCAACAAACAAAACAAGGACAAAAATTTGATTACCTCCTGAATCAGCATCAATTTCATTAGCAGAGCTATCTTCACTTTCATATCCTATCAACAAACAGACAAACACCCATTGCAAATTAATAACCAAAATTATAATTACGAAAGAAATAAAAATCAAAATTAGAAAAAGGAGAGATTACCGGAAGAAGAGGAAGAAGGTCGTTGGAGTCTCGAAATGGTCCTATTCTCGTCATCATCGTCGTCGTCATCATTGTCAGCTTCAAGGTTGGAGGCGGGTTCAGGTGATGAAATCATGATCCTTTCACCATTAATTTACATAACACAGCGTCAATAAAATTCAGAGAATGAAGCATGCAAATTAAATTTGGGTGCTAAAATATGAACTTCACAGATTGCAAGAACAGAAAACGTTCTTAAAATAACATATTCAACAAAGAAGACCAAAAATTCGATTCAACTATCAAAACAAAAGAGCAAAAAAAAATCAATTCAGTAATCAAAACAAGCTAACCTCACGCTATCTACGCCCCCGACGATGAAGCACCCCGTCACAAACAACCCAAAACGGGTGCATGGGTCGCAAAAGTAGATCTTCAAAGCAAACCCCCTTGTCACCCCAAAACAGAGCAACTCTCCAAAACACCCAAAACACCAACAACCGACCCCCAACAGCAACGACAGTGACGGAGTAGCCATCCCACAACAATCAGGAACCAATCAGCACGAGCAATTGCGATCGGAATTAATCAAGAAGCCAAACTCATTAGGTAGCAATGGAGTGAATTGCAATGAATGCAATATTGATGGCACACGTGGATGGAAGTAGTGGTACAGCATTACAACATTTATTAAGTCAACAATACCAATGGCATATGCGTAATAACAAAAGAAAACAAAGGGCATATGTTGTAAATATCATTGTGAGGAACACAAAACCTCCCACATTTATATGGGATGGGATAATAATATAAATATATATATATAGTATATATATAATATATATAGATATATATATATATATAGAAAATATAATATATATATAACATAATATATATAAATATAATAATTATATATATATAATATATAATATATATATAGAAGTTATTTTTTTATGAGTTTTCGCTTGCCCGATTTCAACCAACAATCACATTTCGCAATTTCAAACCGCATTCAAGTTTATTCATTCATCAAACCTACAGAGAACGAGGAATTTTGAAGTTGTAAGGTCCTAGGTCGTTAGGGAACGAAAATGGTTGAAAATTGGCTATTTCCCCTTGTGAGTTTTACTTGCCTAAACAATCATATTTCGTATTTATAAACAACATTCAAGTTTATTTTCATTATTCAAAGCTATGGGGAAATTGCAAAAGAATGTAACATAATTCAACTCATATACAACAAACTATATAATAATAATTTATATTTGCGCGTTATTCATATTCAAAACATATTAAATAACTTAATACATCAACATCTTAATTACATACATACAAACGTAAACACTCACACACATAAATACATACACACACACACACACACACACACAACACACACACACACACACACACACACCACACACACACACTACACACACACACACACACACACACACACACACACACACAACACACACAACACATCACACACACCCACAACTACCTCACACACACCACACTACACACACACACACACCACACACACACACACACCACCACACACACACACACACACACACACACACCAACACACCACACACACACACACACACATACACACACACACACACACACACACACACACCACACCAACCAATATGAAATAGCATCTTATAAAATACTAAAATGAAAGTACATACCAAAGACGAACGATGTGCGTGCCTTGGTCTTTCCTAGCTCTTCAAAGTTAGTAAAAGAATATATATCCTGAATTCAATGCAAAATAAAAACAAACAATTAGAATGGAATACAATACATTAAAGGGAATAGAATAAAAGGGCAATAACGTATMATTCATAAATCAAAAGCCTAACTCATCATTTCTAATAAATCAAAATAAGGCATTATACGATTTCAAAGTGAATTGTGTATGCAATGATGTGTCCTTGGGTCCTTATCACTCCAACCTAACCCATTCTTGAATGTCTCCCCTCACTGGTAAATGCAWGCCATGTTTTCAATTCTAAGGAAATTTCGGCAGHATCTCCCCATGGTTCTCCAAGTACACGATGTAAAAAATTATTTACATATGTACCCAGAGAACTTTAAGGGAAATGAGAAGCCGAAATCGTCCTTAGAATTGAAAACAAGATGCATATTTACATCCTAAATAGTGAGTGAGACACATTCAAGAACAGTCCCAAAACGGGGACTATTCAAGACTTACTCAGTTACTCCTAATGAGTAAGCCTTGAACGGGTAACTAGGCCAATGATGCATACTTACGTACATACAAACATACATACTTAAACACATACATACTTAAACACATGCATACATACATACATACATACATACATACATACATACATACATACATACATACATACATACATACATACATACATACATACATACATACATACATACATACATACATACATACATACATACATACATACATACATACATACATAAATGGCCTTTTCCCTCCAGTTTTGGTCGGATTTTATTGGTCGGGAATCGGTCGGTAATCGGTCGGTAAACCCTTACCGACTGAAATTCGGTCGGTAATCTTTGGATTACCGACGATTGTGATTCCGACACCTCTTACCGACCAATTKTCGGTCGGTAACCCCTGTTACCGACCGAAAATCGGTCGGTAAGTGTGGTCGACCGAAGCCAATTTTCTTGTTGTGAAAGAAAATAGTCAGGAGATGGCCCATTTAAACACAAGGCCCATCGAGTGTTAAGTGTTTGAACTGAAACATTGAGGGAAAGGAGAAAGGATTTAAACATGRAAAGAGCTCCAATAAACTGCTACTATGAGAAAACCGTCATTAACTTCCTCCCCAYGATCTCCACCACCCAAGGCTTATAAATAGGAAAATCCGGCTCAAGAACAACAACAACACATCAAACAAATCTATCTTTCTCTTTCACACTTTACTGCTTTCCTTTAGCCGCACTTGGCTTAGTAGCCAAGTATAGTTTAGCGTAGCGTAGCTGATTTTAGCCTAGTATAGCATAGCGTATTCATCCTCATGGATCAATAGCTTGTTACTATCTTTCCAATTGTGTAAACATGGAGTTAATAAATTTTCCTTGTAATGCAGTTGCAGTCTAACTCTATCATTACAATTTTAATGGAAGGCTTTTATATCTTTTCAATCTTGTTGGTTCTAAGCTTCAATTTCATTCTACATTAGGTTTAATTTCCTACGTTTATACACTCTTATCTTCGTTCACGACCTTAGAAGCCATTTTTACGTTAGCAAGATTATCTTAATAATCAATAACTAGAGGTGCAACCCCTTACCGAACCAAAAGCAAAATTGGGCGGTTGATATGTTGGTGAAGTGCGAAAGCACCTCAACACTCATCCATTACATTCTTTTTTTCTCAGAAAACCCATTTCAACTTCTTACTCCTTATCTTTCTCCACCAAACCGCCATCTACGATGCTTGGTCAGCCACCATCTCGACAACTACAAGTTTTTTATGCTTTTTTCATTTATTTAATTTTTCTTTTTTATCAGTTTGATTTTTTGGTGTTTTTTTGATAAATTCCCCAGATCTATAATATTTCCATTCTTTTCCAATTTTCTTTTTTCGATTTTGTTTTTGGAATTTTGGATTTATTCTGCATTTTAAATATTATTCCTTGATTTTTTTAATTTCTTTTTTCTTCCGAGTTTTGACTTAATTTTAAGTTTCGTTCTTGAGTTTGTTCTCTTCGTTTTTTTATTTCGTTTTTTTGTTTTTCTTCGATTTCGTTGTTTTTTAAATTTACGTAAATTCCTTTTTTTATTTTCTACTTTTTCGTTTGATGTTGTTGTCAAATTTCATTTTTTGGAGGTTTTTCGCTTGATATTTTAATAGGTCTACTATATTCTGAGTATTTTTTCTTCTTATTTTTGATTTATTCAACAATTTAATTTCAATTGTTGGTTTAATTTTTTTGTAGGTTTAATTTTGAGATTTGAAGATTACGTGAGAAGAGCAAGTGTGTAGTGTGACTACTCTGAACAAGTGTGGATATGAAGTTCTGAACAAGTTTACTTTTGATTTTTACAGTTTGAATATGATAGATCTATTTTTTTTGTGTAAAAATGTTCAATTTATTAATTGACTCATTGTGCGAAATAGTAAATGATTTTTAATTGAATCAAATTAAAATTTCACATTTTTATCTATGCTTGTGATTTGTCTAAGATTTATTTTGATTTTTTTTGTTCATATATGCGTGTCAATTGAAACTAGCTTGCTATTGCATCTATGTTGGTTTCTTTTGTTTTTTGTTTTTTAAGCTTTTACTTCCATTTTACCGCTGCCAACGATCGGTAAATTTGATATCAGCGGTCGGTAAAATTTACCTACCTTTGACAGCAGGTACTACCTTATTTAGCGTTCAAATGATCCCTGACCGCCATTTACCAATCGTTAATGGTCTGTAATGACTTTACCGACCGCTGCCGTGTTTTTACCGATCGTTTTTTATTTGTTTTAGATGGTCGGTAAATTATTGTTTTCTTGTTGTGTAATAACTAGCGAGTTGCAACAATTATGTTCCCACTCCCGAAAGACAGTTATCAGATAGGTGGGTAGGATTATAAAAGATATCAATGAAATGTTAAATGGTACAAATGTGGCTTTGACTAAGAGTGTAGTGACTAAGGTGGTTACTTGATTGGAACCGTTGGTGGAAAAACACAATCAACTCAATRAGAGGCTGATGAATGTCTTAACTGCCCATGATTGAGGAATAATTGTTGAAAGCCTACGAAAGTTGCCTCCCATAGGTTACCTTAGAACATACAACTTGATGGGATCTAATGTCCCTCCGACCCTTCAGATAGTATCCAGGAGTATCCCTTCCCTCGGTGTCTATGAATGGGACAGAGTCATAGGAGGAAAGATAGTTTAAGGTCACGTTATGAGTCAGACTATAACAACAACGATCCTGGACCTTCTTCTTTCTCTTTGCCTCTTAACCCAAACTCTTTGACTTCGTCAATGGGGCCCGTTTCACCCACAGGAACAAACGACCCAAGTTTAAGGGTTGACAATTATGGTAGTGGAGATATGCATAACATGCTTGGCAATTCTCAAATGGTAACACATGGGCATATTCCCTAGAATTTAAATCTTGTTGCTTGTGAACCACAACCTAAATATATTCCTCAAGCTAGGAATCAAGGCCACCAATTAGGGGTGATAGTGATACAACACTACTCGTGAGCTACTTGAGATTAGCTCGGACAAAACTCTATTAAAGCTCAGCTCTATTGAGCTCGACTCAATCTTGAGATCGACTCGAGATGCTAACGAGTCGAGTTGAGCAACAATGAACTCAATTTGAAAAGCTCGTGAGACTCGAGGTTTTTTAATTATTATTTTTATATATGTACATTTTTTATGGGAAGATCAATAATTTTATCAAACAAAAGACTTTCAAATCCAAAGGATCAAGAAGGCTTTGTAGAAAGGAACTAAAGTATACATACTCATTACTTTCAAGCATCCCACATACACACATACAAAATTTTTGGAAGGAAGTGTTTAAAAGGTCAACTTCAATTGGGCATATCTCTCAAACTAATTGAAATTTTGATGTAATTCAGGTTGGAGATGAAATCTTGTTCAAAGATATTTCCATTGGTAGGTAATATACTTAATTTAGTGGAGTAACAAATAAATTATGGTTGTTTCAAGTTGGGGTGTCTCAACTACAMAAATCAAATTTTTTGGAAGGAAGCATTGACCGGGTCAACTTCAACTGGGCATATCTCTCAAAMTAATTAGATTTTTGAGGTGATTTACATTGAAGATTAAAGATGTTTCAAAGGACTTTCCAATGGTATGTAATAAACTTGATTTGATGGATTAACAAAGAAGTTATAACCGTTTCAAGTTGGGGTGTCAGAACTGAAGAAAACAACATTATTGGAAGTGTTGACAACTCAACTTTAACTAGGCATATCTCACAAACTAATTGGATTTTTGAGATGAATCAAGTTAAAGTTCAAAGCTTGTTCAAATTTCCAATGGTAGCTAATACACTTTATTTGGTGGATTAACAAAGAAGTTATGTTTGTCTTATGTTGGGGTGTCTGAACTATAGAAAACAAACATTTCCAACTTTCCCACATCGAAAGTTAGTGTAAATGCAATGTCTTAAAATACTTATATAACCCCAAAAGTTTAGTTGTAAAAAATTAATTTTGTGGGATGATTTTAGGCCTACAAATGCTTCATTTTGTAGGCTTATTAAGTTAAGCTTGGTTTATTAGTCGAATTCGAGTCGATTTTCGAGTCGAGTTCAAGTCCAGTTTTGAGTCAAGTTCAAACTTTGTTTGGGTTTCAAGGTGAGTCTGAGTTTGATTCAAGCTCAAGGAAAGTGAAAAGAGTAGAGTTTCGAGCTCAATATTTTGAGCTCACGAGTCTTCGAGCTCGAGTCGAGCTTGGGTTTTTCTTATCGAGTACGAAGCTCAGCGATACTCGATCTCGACTCGGCTCGTAATCAGTCCTAGACACCATCATCAAGCTTAACTAACCAAGTGCATCTACCTCAAAGTAATCACTGGGGGCAAGGGATGCAAGGAATGAGTAACACTTATGTTAGATTTCAGGGCATGGGAACACAAAACACAAGTAAAACTGGTGGTTTCCACCTTGGAGCAAGATATAATCAAAATCCATATGGGGAGATGCCCCATCCTGCATATTACCTTGATAATTAGTACCCAAATGCTCACAATCTCCATGCATCAGCAAAAGTGGAACCGCATATACGATGTAGGGACTGTATATACGGTATGGAGGACCRTATATACGGCCATGATGACTGTATATATGGTATGTCTAACTATATATACGGTGTGGTTCACGTGGCAGCCACTTCAACCAATCGTATATACGCTCTAATTTTCTATCTATCTTTCGTTTCATAATTCGCATTTGTATTTTTGGATCTAACCTATTATCCAAGAATTATCCTTTATCCAGTTTTGGCTTCCTTTGTGATCAAGATTAACCTTCTAGAATATTTCGAATTATTCCCGAATTTTCTGGATTTATCTTAGAATTTTTGAATTACTTTATTTTTGAATATTATTTTGCAAACTTATAAAAATCCTAGAAAAATCTGATAAATTATTTAAAAATACTGGTAAACTCAGAAAAATGAGAAGAATAAGGTGAGAATGAAAAATATTAGAAATGACCTTTCGAAATATTTCTAAAAAATCGTTTTGATAAGAAAAATGGTCTAAAAATAGAAAATAATTAAAATAAATATTTTCCGCCTATTTTTAGGCCATCGGTGTGTGATTTCGAACTCAAATTTAATTCAACTCATGCAAATGTGTTTGATTTATGGATTTTGTCACAACTTTTGGAAACAAATCTATTTCTAAATGTCCTACTTTCCTCATCGGCTATTCAATTTGGGGAGACATATTTAGGTGTCTACAATTACCATATTGAAAGATTTTATCAGCACATGAATATGCAACTGTCAATTTTTAAAATCATTTTACGCGGAAAGAAAACTTTCCTAAATAAGCTGCATGAAGTAAACACGAGCAGAATGGTTCCTATCTGTTCCCATGATGGTTGCAGTCAGTTATGTTTACTTGGTTGTGTATGTTAAGGAATCAAGATTCCTTATCATTCACTACTTATCTCTTTTGTAGCTTTATAGTGCATTATCAACCCTTTTACCACTATTACATAAAGACCTAAAATCTATTACAATTTATACAAAGTACTCATGCAATTCTTCAAGACTTCCACTTGCTTCAATCACTRGAATCAATCTTCATCTTGCTTCCATTGAACCGTCCTTGTCAAACATGTTCTAAGAAAACACAAAACAAAATATAGAAATGTTAGGACAATTCAATCAAGAGTTTTCCATCACTCAAAATACTAAAATAGAGGACTCAACACATATGCATTGAGAAAATCTCTTTAACTATGTATATCTCTTAAGGACTAAAAATATTTTGTTCACTTTGTTAACCAATGGTGACTAGGAGTTTGACTTATATTGATCAAGGAGCAACATCTCAAGGATATTTCAGTCTGACGATAAATTTGAAACACTAGAAAGAAGTAGTAAGGAGATGACCCATTTAGACACAGCTCATAAGAGGAGGCCCAACAAGTGCTAGGAGATTTGAACAAGAAGTATGGAGGGAAAGGAGAAAGGTTTCAAATAGGAAAGAGCACCAWGAAACCACTGCTAGGAGAAAACTGTCATTAACTTCCTCCCCACGATCTCCATCACCCAAGGCCTATAAATAGGCAGAGTCGGATCACAACCACAACAACAACAACAACAAAAACATATCAAACAAATCTATCTTTCTCCTTCACATCTATTGTTTTCCCTTAGCCACACTAGGCTTAGTAGCCAAGTATAGTCTAATGTAGCTTAGATAAGCAWAGCATAACATAACATAGTTCATCCTTCTAGATCAATATCTTGTTACTATCTTTCCCAAATGTATGAACATGGAGGTAATCATCCTTCCTTGTAATATAGTCGTAGTTTGACCTTAAGGTGGAGTTTTTCAAGCTTGACCTTAAGCACTTTCTAGAATATTCCAGAGTCCTCATCGCACTATGACAATTATACCCTTATTGTGTTTTTTTGAAAAAAAAACTTTAAAAATTATATTATTTTAGAAAAATATTTTATCTTTGGAAATCCTTTTAATAATTAATTGAAATACTTAAATATCAAAGAAAAATATGTAAAAATATATTTTAAAAATCCTAGAAAATTAAGGAAAAATAAAATTAAATGAAAAAAATTAGTGTTTTTTTAGGACGATTTAGGCTTAATGTGATTCGCACTTGGAACACTAAAGAGAATTTTTTGACCATTTATTGATTCTTAGTATAAAAAATGTTAATTTTAAAGGGTCGGATCAATTGTGACATAGTATGTAACGATCATTGGCCGTAGGTGTCTACAATGGTGAATAACAAATGGCGAGTGGAATTGAGGAGCATAGAGTGATTACTCGTATATCAAATGCAAAATGCATGGAGATGAGATGAGATAAGAAACAAAAAATATGGAAAAAAGGAAAAACGTGAGGTCAATGCAGGAAACCAACGATAAGAAGGTAGTCAACARCCAAAGTAGCTTGACAAGATGGCTTTTCGCAATCAACGCTACATAAGATGGTTTTTCAAAATAGGCCTTACAAAAGATGGTTTCTAACAAAAAGACCTAATAATAAAGTAATAAAATGAATTAAATACTCATTTAATAACACATAATGTTCAAATACATTTTTAAACTCCTCAGATAACCAAAGGATAAAGATAACAACAAATTAATTAAAGCTTTATTATCTTTTAGAATTCTAGGTAATTTTCTTTGTTACATTAAATATCTAAAAACCACTTATTTTACGTTCTTCACTTTCAATCGAAATCAAATTTAAATTTCAAAGAGATAGTGTTTCAAGTTTTAATTGATCATTGAAAAAAAAKAAACTACTCGTATCATTCGAAATCATTAAATATATGGTATAACATTTGAATGTTTATTTCTTTTTAAAACAAATTTTTTTCCAGCAACCATGCAACGTTGGGTACTAATCTAGTAAACTAGTAAATTAAATTCATTAAGAGTATTATGAATTTTATTTAATGTGTGAGAGGGACAATATATTTCTACGCTTCATAGAGTTCTATTTCAYCCATTTTGTTAGATGATAGAATTTTTTTTCCGGACTCCAATTCATTCAAACAATTGGAAAAATCAAGGGCGGACCCAGGATTTCAAATTTGGGTATGCGCCATACAATGGAAAAAACTTGCATATCACTGGATTGGTTACAATCAAATAAATAGTACATTTGTTTGAGTTGGGGGAGAAGTGTATTCAYGACTTTGAGAATTGTTAGACAGCCYTAGACTTATTGAAAAAATAACTTACAATGCTAGGATTCTTACTTGAATTTCTTTTCTTCATTCTAAGTTAGAYTTGTGAGAGAAATTTGGAAGGGAAAACATGAAAGGGTATGGATTGTTTTAGTAGGTTTTTTTTTGGCAAATAAAGAAATTTTATTACCAAATTGACATCAAAGAACAGTCCAACATACAACACATCACAACAAACATCTATCACAGCTAAACATTAAAAAAGTAGCATATCACAAGGGCCTCTGAATCTATATGCAACTCTATACAAAACTTGTCTAAGAGAAACATGACTGCTAAAAGATCTGTTCTATAAACATCTTGCATTCCTTTGAATCCAAACTACATACACAGTTTCAGCAAATAACATTCCATACAGCTCATGCTTAGCTTAGTTTCCACGAATCATCTTGCAAGCTTGCTGAACCTCCCCTACAAATGACTCAATAGGTCCAGAAAGATACATTAAGTGAAGTCAAGCGTACCAAACCTCCCGAGTATAAATGAAATCAAAAAATAAATCTATAGAGCTTTCACTGGCAGCACCACACAACTCACATAAAGGGACAAYAGGCGAACCCCAACTCACCAGCTTATCACAAGTGTACAATTTTCCTTGAAGAGCCAGCCAAACAATAAAAAGACTTTGAGGAGAAGCTATAAATTGATAGATAATTCTCTTCCAAGGAACATGCTCACGAGTAGGGAGAAGCTTACAATATAAAATCCTAAAAGAGAACTTCCCATGAGTAAGCAAAGAACTTCAACCACCACAACTATCAACAATAGGAATAGCTTGAAAATTCTTCTTCAACATCCAATACACATTTATAGGGATCATCTAATGCAATTGTAGGACCTTAGAATAGCAGTAGTCAACCAATTGCACCCACAACTTATCTTTCATGAATTGATAAGCCCAAGAATGTTTGCAGATTGCAACTTAAATCCAAATAAGAAGGTTTTTGAGATTCAAACCACCAAATTCCCYGAAGAACATAAAGTATCGCAAGCAACAAGAGCTATTTTTTACTTATCMAAGCCACCAGTCCAAAAATAAGTTCTACAGATAGCTTGAACTTCATGCAAGAACTTTTTAGGCAAAACTAAAATTAGAGCCATAAAGCTTGAATTCCAAAAAGAACTAATTTAATCAATTGCGGCCTACCTGCGTAACTAAGCTTTTTAGCCGTCCAAATTTTAACTCTAGCAACGATCCTATCAAGAAGAGACTTACACTGTATGTATGTATGTATGCATGCATGTATGTATGTATGCATGCATGCATGCATGTATGTATGCATGCATGCATGTATGTATGCATGCATGCATGCATGCATGTATGTATGTATGTATGTATGTATGTATGTATGTATGTATGTATGTATGTATGTATGTATGTATGTATGTATGTATGTATGTATGTATGTATGTATGTATGTATGTATGTATGTATGTATGTATGTATGTATGTATGTGAGTTTCCTTAAACATAAAGGCACACCAAGGTACTTAAAAGGTAATTCCCCCAAAGGAATACCAATATGATCAGATAACTAATGTTTAACATCCTGTGAAACTCCTCCCACATAAAGGTCACTTTTATCTAAATTTGTGGCCAACCCTRAAGCTTTTGAGAATTTGGAAAAAAGTATGAAAGAGAAAATCCAAAGATACTACATTAGCTCAACAAAGCAATAATAAATCAACTAAAAACATAAAGCGAGCGATGTTCAACTTCTGGCATTTAGGATGGAATTAAAAGTCTGGGATATCATCAAGAGCACCCATATTCCTAGACAAATATTTAATAGCAATGGCAATGAGATAAGGAGAGATTATTGGATCTCCTTTCCTCAACCCTCTCTTAGCAAGAAAAGGAGTACAAGGAAGGCCATTCAAAAGAATATAATAAGAGACAGAGTAAACACACTCCATAATCTAGTCTACAAACAACAAAGGAAAGCCAAGCTCAAGCAACGTAGTTCTTAGAAAGTGCCATTCAACAGAATCATAAGCTTTTCTAAGATAAATTTTGAGCATACATCTTGGATACAAGTACTTCCTAGAATAGCCCTTTCATAAGCTCAGAAGTAATAAGAACATTATCAAACAATAGTCTACCAGGTATAAACCGTGCTTCACTAGGAAAAATCACCTCATGAATGACTTCCTGAATCTTGTGAGAAAGGATTTTAGAAATGTTTTTATACACTAAGGAACAACAAGCAGTAGGTCTATAATCCTTTGCATAAGAGAGATGAGCTACCTTTGGAACCAAAGTGAAGGTGGCACAATTAACAGGTTTATAAAGGTTACTAGAGAGGAATAACTCTTGAACTGTAGCATAAACCTTAATTTTAAGCTCAAGCCATCCCTTCTTGAAAAAAACAACATTAAAACATCTAAACTAGGTCCCTTAAGGTCACTAATAGAGTACAAAGCCTTATCAATTTCAGCATAAGTCACTTGCCTAATCAATCTTTGTCTTGAACTTTCTTGAAGAACAACACCTCTCCTTACCAAAGTAATATCGACAGTTGGTAGAGTGTTAGTAGCAGTTCCTATTTATAGAATCCAACAATCTAAGCTTGAACCTCAATAGAGTTAGTCAATCTATGCCCTTGTTCATTAAAAATGCTGTAAATTTTGTTTGAGGCAAATCTTTCCTTCATCACAAAGAAAAAATAGTGATGATTTGTATCCCYWGTGTGTAACCAAAGGTTGTTGGATTTCTATTTAAGGACACACTCCCCAACCTTCGACCATTTCCTCAAGTTAACAGTTTTAGTAGGTGTTAATAGATACATAGATTAAATATCCTAAAATAAAGATATATTCAAATTTAAAAGTGCAATAATCAATATTATATTGAAAGAGTACATGAAAAATTAATAATGATATTATGAAGTATATGAAATATTAGCAATTAGAATATATATAAATTACAAAATGAATTACCAAAATAGAAGTTGAGTTATGACGATGATGAAATAACTAGGTATTATTGTGTCATAACTCATAAGAAAAATATGGGGTTAATAATGGGAAATATATGTTAGAGGATAAAGAAAAAAAGGAAGTGCAACAATAGTAATCAGAGCCTAGGCTTGCATATGAAGATTGTTATTAATTTCCGCTTGTTTTTACTATAGAACCTCCGATTTCGCGACCATTCAGCCACCAGCCCACCATCGAGCTCTTTTGATCTACCACCGCACCGCACCGCACCACACCCAACCCCTTTCCTCACTGAATTCTGGGCTATTAAAGGTTTCCTCACTGCTTCTACCCCTCGCCATTCAGATCCTCGTCGAAAATCAAGAGTTAATTGGGCTGCTTCAACCGACTTCGTTCGAGTCGGAGACCTTTCAATTTCGTGTTAGGTATCGGTGTGAATTTAAATTTTTGCATACATATATATATATTTTTTGTGCTTTCGATTTCAATTTCTTCCTTTTTATTTAATAAAATTTTGAATCGGCTTAAGTACAGAATTAGTTTTTTGAATGTTCATCCGCAGCTTATTGTGGATACTTCTTACGCCTAACAATGTGTTCTAACACTGGTTCGCCTTTTGGTCTGAGCTTCTACGCTTATCTCCAATTCCAACTCTTTGGGTAAAATTTCAGATTGTTTTATAATTTTTTTATTGATTAATTTTATTTTGATTTAATTAATACTTAATTTTTTTATTGATTGATTTTGTTTTTATGATTAATTTTGTTTTGATATTATGTGATTTTTGGCTTCTATAACCCCGTGAACATTTACATAATACTTAGAAAGTAGGGTAGAAGGGCCAAAAAATACATTAGTATGAAGTTCTAAGAAGATTACAGAGTGTTATTGCTAGTATATTACATGTTTATTTGTGGCATTAGGCGCAAACCACAAGCATGTCAAATCGCAATGAGTCATCATATAATTTATACTTCACTAGTTCACTACTAACTTAGTTGAGATCGTCTGTTGCATCATGTATGTCATGTGTGTCAATGTCATTCATTAATGATCATATGTGAATCAATGTCGTATCAAGAAAGTTGTATGTATGCATAGTTTGTTTTTGAATTTAAGGGGGCAAATATGCTGCAGGCTACAGTGATACTTGTGTGCAACTCAGGCACATTCCATTGGAGATACTGCTTGTATGAAGCTATTTGGAGATGTCGATGTCATGGTGGCATTTGTAGTTGCTTTTTTGGTAAATTTTAGGCTTTTTTTGGCTGAATTTCATTCTAGTCATTATGTGGTTGAATTGCAAGGCAATTTTTGAGAGTTTATTGTTATTTTGGTGTTACGGGTGTAATTGTGGGCTTATTTGGGCATTTTCGAGGTGAAAGTCAAGTAGACTTTTTGTGATTTATTCTGCATTGAAGGCAAGGCATTGAAGTGTTTTTCATTTGATGTTTCTTGCGTTGTTGGCTAGTTATTTTTCACTATGACCATTAGTTTTATATCTTGCTATATTACTAGGTCTTTTGAGGATCATAATACAACTTTACAGCAATCAACAACTATTATTTGTTTTGGATACTTGTACTTCTATGCATATGCTTGAATTTGTGATATGTGTAAACTATGTATTCTGTAGTTTGAAGTGTGAAGATCCATATTCAATAATATATGTCTTGAGGTATATATTATAAATTTATTAAGTGAATTTGTCTTCACCTATTGGATTGGTTGGTTTGAACCTAATGAAACTGATTTCAATAATTAATGTGCAGTTAGTGTAAATCTTTTTAGAAACTGTGACAGGGTAGCATGGAAAGCAATAATATGTGCATTTATTCTGAGACAGAGCGAGCTATAAAGCTATGATATTGTATCTAACTTCATCAAAGTGACTTTGATGTTGTTACACTCTACTTCAATTTGTATTTTAAGGTATATTGGTCGAATGTATTCTTTTTCCTATTTGAATTAAATTAATTGTAATTTTTTTGTAATCATTTTCGATTAACAAATTCCCTTCTTCAACAAATGAAAGATTGATTGTACATTTACAAAACAAACGATTTAGATTTGCAGTTGCACTTTGAATATGGTGCAATTTCATTATTTTTTTTTAACCATCATACATTATCACTATCAGTTTTTCGTTTATGGGATTTGGCCCTTTTCTTGATTTTGAATCTTAGTCTGAAAATGATTGTTGATATAATATAAGATGTTGATAAAATATGCCATAATATAGATTGTTGATCGGAAAAGGCCATCAAGGTTGGATAATGATAAAAGGTGAACACTATATTTCCTGGCGGAGGAAACAATGTTCTTGCTGGAAGCAGTACCGTACATAGAAAAGCTTAAAAAATATATTCCCATTGTTGTGGAGTCTTGAGGACAGCTCTGACATGAGCTGTGGGGTAAGTTGCATTAATATATACAAATATGCTTCAATTAGACATCGGAGCTTTGTAGGTATTCATATGAAAATCATATTTCGTATAGGTTGCTAGCTTTGGGGATTACCTTCTTATACGAAAACATTATGGCTCTCTCATAATCAGTGTCACATAATCGCTGGGTACCACAAGAATTCCGATTTGGTTCGATCGTTCCAAATCGCGGTTCGCTGGTGTACCAATTCGACCTGATGCGCGATTTGGTTCGATGAATCTCGCGAATTCTCCAGTTACAACTGTCACGAAGAAAAAAAAACACTTTTTGACGATAATTTGCAAGAATTTGCACTTTCTGACGAGGGTTGCCATGTTTCACGATGAGAAGAGTAGATGATTATGAAAACTTGAAGATAAGAAGTTGAACGGAGGAGAGAGAAAAATAAAAAAATAAATGTATCTTGTGACATGGAGAGTTGTCCAATAAAAATTCTGCCTTTTACTATATTTTAATTAATAATGCATGTGGTAGTTGATGACAGCTGTTTGGCTGGCTGTTGCTTCTTTTATTTAATTTTACCTTTTCATTTTCATTTGGTTCACCTTTCGTATTTAACAATTTTAATTTACTGCTCCTCTTTTCTAGTACAATTTTTGTATGGATTGACTAATTGACCACACCTCCCAATTTTCTACTCCTATTCCTATATGCATTAATTTTTTTATTAAGCATAGTTCTCATTACCTATAAAATTGTGATTTTCTATTTTCATTCTTCTATGAAAAAATTTGCTATAATTAGTTTTGAAGATGAAATTTATTCTTTTCAATTTTATATACATAAATCAGCTATCGAACCGAATTCACCTATCGAACCGAATTCACCTTGGGGTAGCGAACTCCGAACCCGAATTCGTTCCGCGTTCCGAAACGAACCGCGAATTATGTGACACTGCTCATAATCATAGCTTACATATCCTCACGCTTATCTTCATAAAACCAGTGCCAGTTTTAGGAGATATTTGTTTTACAGAAAGGTGATTCAATGTAGAACTTTTACACTCACTAAATTTGACCAACTCTTATAAAGTTTATTAAAAAATTGAAACCAATGCAACTTGTGAAAGATTAATTGTCTCTGAGTGATTCTTGTCCAGCTCCATTTGATGTGTTTTGTTATGAGCAGATATGCCAAGACTGTACCACTTGCTGCAGAGTTGCTGGAATGTGCATATAGATAAAAGCTTGAAAGGCTTCAGTTTGAAGCTAAGATTGATAAAGCACCACCACTTTCTGAGGAGGAAACATGATAGGAATGAGGCATAAACCGTAAGATTTTCAAGTTTTTCAAGCAGTATCTTTAGCATGCATTTTATAACCATGTGTCTTGTGGACAATTTAAGCATGATTCTTTGTGAAACCTGCCTGTAAATTGGTTAGGTAAAAAATTTGCATTTCTCTGTTTTTTGTCTAAAACTTGTGTCACGTTGTTGGCTTTCTATCTTTGACCTGTGTTCTAGCTGGCGGTAGCCTGAATTGACATTGAGTTAATTCCAAGCATTGTCTTAGGCATAGTATTGTAGGGATCCAATTATGGACTTTTGTGCACAAGCTATAATTGAAATCCATTTGAAGTTTTTTTCGTTGGATGTTCATGTTTGAGATTCTTCCAAGTCGTGGCAAACTAGATTGGAGACCCCTTGTGCTATAAATTCGTTGGTGGTCTTCGGAGGGACCTCCAAAGTATAAGAGTCTAACAAATCTAAATCTTTCATCTTGTTGTAGTATTAGTAGATTGTCATATCATCATAGTGCTTCATCATAATGCTTTTGTAAGCAAGGAATCTTATTTTTTTTCACCTATTTAAAAATCAAATATGTGGGGATTACTTTCATTATCTATTAATATCTAGACTAATTTTTTGAGCTGATTGATTACTTATACCGTAAATCTTCATTACAATCATAAAAGTAATTTGAGAGATCATTTTCTGGTCACTAATTGTGCTCAAGTGAATGAGTTTTGTTTTGTTCTTGATGCTTGTGTGATAATTTAATATATTGTATGATTAACTATATAAAGTTCAGTTGATTGCTATTTAGTTAATTAGAAGGAGTTGCTTTTGATGGAAGTGCATAGTCCAAGTTAAGAGTCCAAAAACCACAAACTCACAGAAATACTTAATGTTCTTATAGTTTTGATATATCGTTTATTGACACAACTTATAATTGACATTTTCTGCACTTAATTTTTGTGTGAACGGTTGCATTGCGTGATTTATTTTTGTGTGAGCAGGTTCTCACCTATGTCACAGTGTCTTTAGTTTCTCCTCTTGCATATTTCCTTTTAATATTTTTTGATCCTTTTTTTTGGAAACATTCCATTGATAGTTGCTAATTGATGCATAATTGTTGTTTTAGATCCTGACTAATACAGCTTACTGAAATAGAAAAGGCTACAATAAAGGAATTATGTCAATACTCCAGGTTGTATTATTGTCATATGTCAGGCTGTCAGCATTTACTTAAGCACCTTAGTAGACTATAACTGAATGTAATCGTTTTGTTCAGGGATCTCAGGCTAAGCAAGGTTTTGGAGTAAGAAGTCGTCAATTTGCGGAATGACTTACTGAAGGTGCTTTATATTTTTTTCCTGTGTATGTTCAATCATAGCTTAATACAAATGCTTGAGAGATTCTTGTTTCATTTATTTTATGAGTATCAACTAGAGCATGACAAGCTTGAGTTTATTTAAAAAACATAATATTTCTAGTATGATTAACTATTAGTACTTGTAGTATATTTTAAGTTCAAACACAATCAATTTTTTAATGTAGACAAACTTTTTGTATTATCAAGTAATTTTTTTTCTTAGTCATACATTACAGGTTCAAATTTCTTCGTGTTGTAGTTGTGTTGGTTAAGGAGCCAACATTAACGCCTGTGATCCGGAGTCAGCAGTTGCGTTTGTTGGCTGCTGCCCTGCCTCAGTCCTACATTGCAGTTTTGTGTTCCACTACACAGTTGCTTCATATGCTGATGATATCTAAGCTAACTGCTGCGACGGTTCCAGCACACTCCCTAGGGGCCTTGACTTGCTCCTCGATACTGTTGCAACTTATCTCGTTGCTATTGCTATTCAGGTTTAAGATAAGTCAATAAAGAATGTAATCTGATTCTAGTTGTTATATAGTATGTTTCTCGGTTTTTGTAAGGATTTCTTTCATTGATATATATAAAATTAACAAAATTTATAAAAGATTCCTAAATTTATTTGCTGCAAACAAATATTATGCTACCTATATATGACGCAAAACAAGTGGGTGCCTTTTGTTATAATTTGTGGCAAGATTTACAATTGCCCCTAATTGTTAGTGGTTTTAGCAACCATATGAGTGCTTTTGAAACATGGAATTAGAGGCAACTAATAAATAACGACGGAGTTATGGTTGCTTTTAAACATAAGGGGTCTTATTTGAAATATATTGTGTCTGCATCTAAAAGGTGGTATTAGGGGCAACATACAATTAGTGACAGCTTAATGGTTGCCTCGAAACATAAGTGTCTTTACCAGTATAACTACTTGTCTGCCTCTAAAAGGTGGCATTAGGGGCAACCTGCAATTAGCGACAAACTCATGGTTGCCTCTAAATGTAAGAGGTTTTAGTGGCAACAAGACTTGTCTGCCTTAAAAAGTGGTATTAGAGGCAATCTACATTTAGCGACGGAGGAATTAGAGGCAGTGAAAAAATTGCTTCTAAAGACCATTAGAGGCAACAAATACATATTTAGAGGCAATTTATGGTTGCCTCTATTTGTAACTTTTCTTGTAGTGAACTAATCTAAACTAAGATACACTATACTTGGCTGCTAAGCCAAGYGCGGTTAAGAAAAGCTATGAAATGCGAAAGAAAGATAAGTGTTTTTATAATGTGTGTTTGATTGTTTTTTTTGTTAATCTGGCCTTGCCTATTTATAGGCTTTCAATAGTGAGATCGTGCACAGTTTGCAACGGTTTCTCCCTCTGGCAGTTACTTGATTTGGTGCTCCTTCAAAATATTCGAATTGTCCAGTGCTTTCCCTCCAAGTCTCCTTCGTCGCTTGATGTTCCATGGGCCTTTCTATAATTGTTTGTTTCCAAATAGGCCACCTCTTAAGTACTCCCTTCTAGCACATATGTTTTATCGCTAGACTGGAGTACTTAATAAGGGTCGAGTATCGCTTGTCTCTAGTCAACCTTCATCTTAATCATCGTTGGTCAAACTCTTAGTCAATTATGGTCAATAATAGTTAACAAATTCAACCATATATTTTCGATCAGAAACAAATTTCCCCCCTTAATTTGCAAGGGCACTTGAGCCCTTGTGAACTAACTTTCAGACATCACCACAGAACTAGTGAATTATCATTTTTAATCTTTTGTTGTGATAGTGGCCTTATAATTCCGTAGTAATTATAATWTTGTGGTCACTCATTTTTGCTTATAACAAAAATGAAATGAAGTGKTTTTTTGTTAGGATAATACACAAATATACATGCMCAACTTCCAAGAATTACATTTACCTTGATGGAAAATTACTAGAAACCCAGAGTAAGCAATAAATTGATGCATTATCCTAGGCAACACCATCATTACGAAACCGTCATTTTAATTATGACACAAGCATTAGTAATTGTCTTGTCTTATCACAAAACATTGTTATCATTAATGACCATAAATGTACTATACCTTTCGAGACTTAATAACAAAATATTTCCATTGATAAAAATTTCAGAAATTACAATTGTGACATTGTACATACAATGTCTTTGGACAAAAGTTTTGAAATTAAATCGACTGAAAGTTATAAATTATTACATAATTCTAACATCTAGAGAACATAGGCGACTAAGATCTTGTTAGAATTATGTTTTTGGACTAATTTTACTTTTTAACAAACAAGAAGAAGGGAAACTCAATCGCTGACCATTTCGTAATTGTCAGAATCAATTTCATCCTCTTCATCACTCTGGAAGCGAGCAATCTGCCTTCCATGTGTTTYRTAGGGAAGGACCCCGCAGATGATGATGGAGATGGTGGTGATGATGATGACGATGAAGACGGAGGAACTAATATCTCCAATGACGACGTCGCATCCTCTTTTGGGCATTTGCAAAGGCACTAGCACCTTACCTTTCCTTTCCTTCCTCTTCCTCTTCGATCATTGTCCCTCTTTTGCCTTTCATACTCCCACCGTAATTCCATCTCTTTCCGCCTTCTTTCTTCTTCCTTTTCCTTTTCCTTTTYCTCCTTTTGAAACGCCGCCTCAACTGCAAGTTGTTCTTTACTGATGTGGAGGTGGTAAATTCCCTTTCTCTAGAATTTGAACCACTTGAATTCAAAACGGATGAGCGCCTTTTCTTCCCTCTCCGTAGATCTCCAATGAACCCCTTTGAGACCTTGGTGGATGGTCTCTCTGTTCACTACATTGAAGCCTTCTTAGCGACGAGCTCTATCAAAACTCCATCGCTTGAAATCCATTAGTGTTGGCGTATTAGGCCGATTTCTTGGGAGAAAGGGGAACGAAGAAGATTACTAGAAGAAAGAGAATGAGAATGGGTAATTTGTGTGAAATGCTCACTTATGATCGATTTTATATATTTATAGGCAGAGCGAGGGTCTATTTACTTTCGCGTAGTTACTCCAACTCGTATGTGTCTCCTGGTGTTTTACCTTCTATCTCATCATGACTTTTCAATGACTTAAACTTCCTTTTTAACATACGTGTGCAAGTCACTTGAGGAAAATCTGTAACCATTTATTAACTTGGTTTTTTGTTTAAACATGACCATAATCATATCACTACTGGATTTAAATTCATATATCATTTTAGATGTGTAGACACCTAAAAATGTCTCCCCAAAAGAGTAATCAGTGATGAAACATACCGCGTCTCGCGATTGTTTCGACTTAGAAAAGATGCTTTGAACTCATAAAAGTTGGAAATACGTGAGGTNTTGCCTTCTTTTTATTTAATTTTACCTTTTCATTTTTCATTTGGTTTCACACTTTCGTATTTAACAATTTTAATTTACTGCTCTCTTTTCTAGTACAATTTTTGTATGGATTGACTAATTGACCACACCTCCCAATTTTCTACTCCTATTTCCTATATGCATTAATTTTTTTATTAAGCATAGTTCTCAATTACCTATAAAATTGTGATTTTCTATTTTCATTCTTCTATGAAAAAATTTGCTATAATTAGTTTTGAAGMTGAAATTTATTCTTTTCAATTTTAATATACATAAATCAGCTATCGAACCGAATTCACCTATCGAACCGAATTCACCTTGGGGTAGCGAACTCYGAACCCGAATTCGTTCCGCGTTCCGAAACGAACCGCGAATTATGTGACACTGCTCATAATCATAGCTTACATATCCTCACGCCTTAATCTTCATAAAACCAGTGCCCAGTTTTAGGAGATATTTGTTTTACAGAAAGGTGATTCAATGTAGAACTTTTACACTCACCTRAATWTGACCARCTTCTTATCAAAGTTTATTAAAAAATTGAAACCAATGCAACTTGTGAAAGATTAATTGTCTCTGAGTGATTCTTGTCCAGCTCCATTTGATGTGTTTTGTTATGAGCAGATATGCCAAGACTGTACCACTTGCTRCAGAGTTGCTGGATGTGCATATAGATCAAAAGCTTGAAAGGCTTCAGTTTGAAGCTAAGATTGATAAAGCACCACCACTTTCTGAGGAGGAAACATGATAGGAATTGAGGCATAAACCGTAAGATTTTCAAGTTTTTCAAGCAGTATCTTTAGCATGCATTTTATAACCATGTGTCTTGTGGACAACTTTAAGCATGATTCTTTGTGAAACCTGCCTGTAAATTGGTTAGGTAAAAAATTTGCATTTCTCTGTTTTTTGTCTAAAACTTGTGTCACGTTGTTGGCTTTCTATCTTTGACCTGTGTTCTAGCTGGCGGTAGCCTGAATTGACATTGAGTTAATTCCAAGCATTGTCTTAGGCATAGTATTGTAGGGATCCAATTATGGACTTTTGTGCACAAGCTATAATTGAAATCCATTTGAAGTTTTTTTCTCGTTGGATGTTCATGTTTGAGATTCTCAAGTCGTGGCAAACTAGATTGGAGACCCMTTGTGCTATAAATTCGTTGGTGGTCTTCGGAGGGACCTACCAAAGTTATCAAGAGTCTAACAAATCTAAATCTTTCATCTTGTTATGTAGTATTAGTAGATTGTCATATCATCATAGTGCTTCATCATAATGCTTTTGTAAGCAAGGAATCTTATTTTTTTTCACCTATTTAAAAATCAAATATGTGGGGATTACTTTCATTATCTATTAATATCTAGACTAATTTTTTGAGCTGATTGATTACTTATACCGTAAATCTTCATTACAACCGTCATAAAAGTAATTTGAGAGATCATTTTCTGGTCACTAATTGTGCTCAAGTGAATGAGTTTTGTTTTGTTCTTGATGCTTGTGTGATAAATTTAATATATTGTATGATTAACTATATAAAGTTCAGTTGATTGCTACTTTAGTTAATTAGAAGGAGTTGCCTTTTGATGGAAGTGCATAGTCCAAGTTAAGAGTCCAAAAAACCACAAACTCACAGAAATACTTAAATGTTCTTATAGTTTTGATTATATCGT